>CM065780.1:29659195-29949195 GCA_033296515.1 Macrochelys suwanniensis | reverse complement strand
GGGGGGAAAAACATTTTCAACTTTATGAAGTGAAAAGAAAAAAAGAATTGGAGAACAACAAAAACAAAAACCCTTTTTTTGAAAGATAAAGACAAAAAGAAGATATTCCATGTTGTCTTCTGCATGTCTGCAACTGTTCTCCAGACCACCTTGGCTTTGGTCCAGAATAAGAACAGCTAAGGAAGAAAAAAAAATGATCTTTTTTTTTTGTTCTAGTTGAACAAAAAAAAAAAAAAAAAAAAGAAAGAAAGAAAAAAGAAAAAAAGAAGACGAAGAAGAAGAAGAAGAAAAAAGAAAAAAAGAGGGACAAATGGTACGCTGTGACTGGGCTATGGCCAAAAGACCTGGATATGCTTTCTTTGAAGCATATCAGAAATTAAATGTATCTTTTTCAAAAATGAAGAAACAAAATAAGGGAAAGGAAAAGGGAAGTGGAAATAAAGGTCACAACATGAGAATCACTGATCATAACCAAACAGAATAAAAGAAAAAATAAAGATGATGGACATTTCTGTGTTGTTGTTTTTTAACAGGACAAAGATGAGAAGGATGAAAGGACAGAAAGAATGAGTAAGATCATTCTGTGAACGTTAGTTCAGCACTCTTACCTCTTATTGGTGTACCACCTGGGTGGATAATATGAATGCAAATAAGATTAGAAAGAAGAAGCATTAGTACGAGAAGAAGGAGGCTAGGGCTTTGGAAGAAGAATCAAATTAGATTTACAGAATTAAATAAGGTCTTAAAAAACTTGAATTACTATACTTTTAAAACAGGAATATATTAGATAGTATTATTAGATTATAAAAGCAAGTTGCACTGTACCCACAAAGGGCAAAGGCCACAAAAAGCAGCATTGCCACTCTCAGAGAAGCATCTGAGTTCTTAAGTGTTTGGTTATAAAGGGTTAGAAATATATCGTATATGCCTCACATCCTTAAAGAAAATCTTTACAATAATGTATTTAATACATAGTTTAGGAAAATATTGGATATTCTATTTAAGGGTGTGTATATATATATATTCTCTATATATATATAGATAGAGAGAGAGAGAGAGGATACACTGAAGGCTATCTGGAAACAAACACTGCAGTTTAGGTTGAATTATGGCATTCACTGCACTCTATGTGATACTTGTGTACTGTTTCTTCTAGACAGGTGTTGCTATGATTGATACAACATTTCTGTGGAGGTGTGTGTGTGCGCCACTAAGGAGATCTGGTGACTACACTGACTGTTAGTAAAATGCATGCCATGCATTTTAAGAATAATAATCATCATAGTAATATAATAATAATATTCTGAATATGGAAATTAGTGGGGGTGAAGTGCGCTTCAGAACTAAGCACTTACCAATAGATTCTGGAGATTTAA
This sequence comes from Macrochelys suwanniensis, assembly GCA_033296515.1. Classification (NCBI taxonomy): domain Eukaryota; kingdom Metazoa; phylum Chordata; order Testudines; family Chelydridae; genus Macrochelys; species Macrochelys suwanniensis. The sequence goes on along the minus strand of CM065780.1, from coordinate 29,947,819 downwards.
ATACGGAGAGAAGAAAGACAGCATAAAAATATTATTATATTCCTTATAATTTGGCACAAAGTTTTCAGTTAAAACTTTATATACTAAATAATCTACGTCACACGTGAAAATTAATTCTTAATTTACATTAACAGTAGGTTAATTTACACAGTTCTGCTGACAACAAGCAAAGAGTCAGTTAACAAGACGATTTAACATCACAGGACAGATCAAAAGCTGAGAATTCTGGGAAGACAGGTGATTAAACAACTTAGATTCTACAGCAATATCACTATCATTGCCAAGGCAAAAGGCTTATTATCGCCCCATTATATTATTTGGGGATAAGCTTTAAACTTAATAAATTTAGAGTTATCTTTTTTCTTTTCTTTTTTTTAAATCTAACGAGAGCAAAAGAATAAACTAAGGTGGGAAGGGTGGGGGGGTGAAAGGACTATTTGGGGAAGTGCAACGGGCAAAGAGAGAGAAGCAAAAGCTGGAGTCTACACCAAAAGCAGGCTTCTGTAGATCCAGACAATGTAGGATTCAGAAAGCTTTAGCGTGGGCGCACACTACTGTGGCTAAATGTGTTGGAAAAATGCTCAGCCAGCAAAAAGCCCTTTTTTCTTAGGTTACCCAAGGACTTTTTTACCCACTCACCCTTTTCTCTAAGGGATGGTTACGCATGGAGAAAGTACTGTGTTTTATGTATTAGTGAGAGGAAAGAAGTTGTGTCCAAACTGGCTAATCTTTGGTGGCTTCAAATGTGGAAAAGACAGCACAAAACACACTTTTTATTGAATATTTTTAGTGTCTAAATATGAAAGTTTTGGTTTTGATGAATAAAACCATTGGCACTCCTTGAGAGTTCTGAATGAAGTCCAATGTTGAAATAAATTTGTGGGGAAAAAAAAGGAAAGAAGAAAGAAAGAGGAGAAAATGGATCCGTCAAATACTGCGGAAAAGCAGTAAGAAAAAAAATATCAAAAATACAGTCACAGCAGTGAGCAATGTGGAGTGAACAGAAGCTGCAAAACACACACACACAGAGACGGACTCTGGAACAGGCTATGACAGCATCACAGACATGGACAACACACTCAGTAACACAGAAAAGAGAAGAGGAAGAGAAATTTTTACCTATAAATTAAAAAAAAAAAATAGTGTGAGAGAACAACTCTGGGCGTTAGTGGAAACAGTAACGAGGCCCTACCTGATCGTAATTGTTTGATACGTCCATTGTTGTTGCTTGTATCAACAGGTAAGAAATCTTTGAACCAAGTTATTTCAGGATCAGGATTGCCGCTGGCTGCGCATAACATAGTGGCTGTGCGAGTGCGTTCAACCACCTTCAACTGGGGGCCCATATCAATGGTGGGAAAACCACGAGGAATTTGATCCTCTGAAAAGAAAAAAAAAGAGTCTGGTTTTAGAACAATCTTTCCTATTTGCTATATAAAAACGTATACGTGTACCACATACAGGCCCAGATTCATAGCCACAGCTCCAGCTGCTTTGCATTGAAGTGGCAGCTAAGGTCTTCCAGAGTAGAAGGGGGTGGAGCAGAGAGCCATGCACTCCACGTGATCCTCAGATGCTGTAGTAGCTCCTATGGAACCACAGCAGCCAGTGTCACTAAGAGCAGCTCCCACTTGAGCTGGTCTACGTTATGCCAGGGGTTGTCAGCCTAGAAGCAGGGGAGCACAAGGGTGGCTCAGAGACAGCTTTCCATCAGATATACTCTGTCTCAACTTGGCATAGCTGAGGATCTGGCCCACTATGTATTATGCACATTCTTTAAACACACAATCATCTGTGCATGGTGAGGCATTATCATACCAACACTGTTCCTCTTGAATGTATCCTCTTTAATGTATGTAGAATATTGACTAGTGGTTAGGGCATTAGCCTGGGACCTGGAAGACCCACGCTCAATTTCCTCCTTTGCCCGTGAGTTTGGGCAAGTAATTTAGATGCTGTCTCAATTCCTCATATGTAAAATGGCAATAATATCACTTCACTACCTCAGAGGGGTGTTGTGGAGTTGAATACATTAAACTAGTTATCAGGAGCTCAGGTACTACAGCTAGGATAGATACATAGAATAATCATAATGATTTTGAAAGTATATACATAGTATCTTTCATACAAAGCACTCAGATACCATGGTAATGGGCATGGTGTATAAAAACATAGGGTTGAAACCCTGGTCCTACTGAAGTCAATGACAAAACTCCTGCTGTCTTCAATGGGGCCAGGATTCCACTCTCCATACACAGATCCTAGGGGAATTTTATTAAGTTTATTACACCTTAAAGATTGCCTAAAATGGTAGCGCTTGAGTCTGTATTAGGTTAAGGCTAGGGTTTGGGGTTCAAGTTCAAAGCTGAATCAGAACTAGAGTAAGATTTGGATTCAACGGTGCTGAAATCTCACGAGCTGTTCTTGAAAGAATCTGTCTAGATTTCTATCCAAAATAGAGGAAATCTCATGAGGCCAATCATAAGATTGCAGCTATACCCAAACCTAAAATAGAAAGGACCAAATGTGCGAGGAGACATTAACTAGCAGGGATTTTATTCTGGAACCTGAGCCCTCTGAAATCTGAGAAAGTTCACATTCCATGTTGTGGTTTTGGCTCCAGTTCATCTGTAATATATATTAATTACTTTTACCATTTCTGGGGTGGAACACAACAACTATTTAACACTACACAGCTAAGCTGTATAACAATAGTTGAGCACAACTAATTTAACATTCTTGGAGAAGTTAAATAGATAATATGTCATAATCCAAACAGGAATTTACTTCTCTTACAAAAAGTACTGCAGGATCAGGATTGCAGTTTTACATATCAATCAAATGACACATCTTCAACATGGCCTCTCTACTAAGGGCTGCATCCTATGACTGTACTGAACATCTTCAATTTCCAGTGACATCTGGGAGTTGTAGTTGCTCAGCACATCTCAGGATCAGGCACTAAGACAGTAGAAAACCACCTACTGAATCATTAACACTACTTTCTGTAGCACTTGGCCTCTCCCTATAGATTTCTAGTCCAAGAAGTGACCTGGAGGGAATCAAAACTGATGAAACCATACCTTAAATTAGTAAATCTGCCACTGTTTCCTTAAATTAGTAAATCTGTGACTGTCCTTTAAACAAAGGACACATGCTGTAAGATGCAATTCCTGTCTGTGGTCTCTCATCCTGTGCCTAAACTCTGAATTCTTTGGGGCAGGGACTGCCTTTTACTATGCAGCTATTATGCATAGCACAATGAGGCGCTGCTCCCTGATTGGGGCCCCTTATGCACTACTACAAACAAATAAAATAATAACAATAGGGCTGTTGATTAATCACAGTTAACTCACATGATTAAATTTTAAAAAAAATAATCGCAATTAAAAACATTAATCATGTTTCATCACAGTTTTAATCGCACTGTTAAATAATAGAATACCAATTGAAATTTGTTACATATTTTTGCATGTTTTTCTACATTTTCAAATATATTGATTTCAATTACAACACAGAAGACAAAGTGTACAGTGCTCACTTTATATTTTTTATTTTTATTACAAATATTTACACAGTAAAAATGACAAACAAAAGAAATAGTATTTTTCAATCCACCTCGTACAAATACTGTAGTGCAATCTCTTTATTGTAAAAGTGCAATTTACAAATGTAGATTTTTTTTTGTTACATAACTGCACTCCATAATAAAACAATGTAAAACTTCAGAGCCTACAAGTCCACTCATCCTACTTCTTGTTCAGCTAATCGCTAAGAGAAACAAGTTTGTTTACATTTACGGGAGATAATGCTGCCCGCTTCTTATTTACAATGTCACTTGTAACTGAGAACAGGCGTTCGCATAGCACTTTCGTAGCCGGCATTGCAAGGTATTTATGTGCCAGATATGCTAAACACTCATATGCCTCTTCGTGCTTTGACCACCATTCCAGAGGACATGCTTCCATGCTGATGCTTGTTAAAGAAAAAATTCATTAATTAAATTTGTGACTGAACTCCTTAGAGGAGAATTGTATGTCTCCTGCTCCATGCTTTCACCTGCATTCTGCCATATATTGTGTGTTATGGTAATCTCAGATGATGACCCAGAATATATTGTTTCATTGAAGAATACTTTCACTTCTGATCTGACAAAACACAAAGATAGCTACAGCACTAGACCCAAGGTTTAAGAATCTGAAGTGCCATCCAAAATCTCAGAGGGCCGAGGTGTGGAGCATGCTTTTAGAAGTCTTAAAAGAGCAACATTTCAATGCAGAAACTACAGAACCCAAGCCACCAAAAAGGAAAATCAACCTTCTGTTGGTGGCATCTGACTCAGATGATGAAAATGAACATGCGTCAGTCTGCATTGCTTTGGATTGTTATCGAGCAAAAACAGTCCTCGGCTTGGACGCGTGTCCTCTGGAATGCTCGCTGAAGCATGAAGGGACATATGAATATTTAGCGCATCTGGCATGTAAATATCTCGCGACACCAGGTACAACAATGCCATGAAAATGCCTGTTCTCACTTTCAGGTGACATTGTAAAGAAGAAGCGGGCAGCATTATCTCCTGCAAATGTAAACAAACTTGTTTCTCTTAGCAATTGGCTGAATGAGAAGTAGGACTGAGTGGACTTGTAGGCTCTAAAGTTTTACATTGTCTTATTTTTGAATGCAGGGTTTTTTTTACATAATTCTACATTTGTAAGTTCAGCTTTCATGATAAAGAGATTGCACTACAGTATTTGTATTAGGTGAATTGAAAAATACTATTTATTTTGTTCTTTACAGTGCAAAATATTTGTAATAAAAATAAATATAATGTGAGCACTGTACACTTTGTATTCTGTGTTGTAATTGAAATCAATACATTTGAAAATGTAGAAAACATCCAAAAATATTTAAATAAATGGTATTCTATTATTGTTTAACAGCGCGATGAATGGTGATACATTTTTTTAGTTTCTTGACAGCCCTAAATAATAATAAATAAGGTTCAGAGTGTGAGCCAGTTTTTGAGCTTCAAATAGCTTTCCCCCCCACTTTTTTTTGTGCAAGTTCTATTAACTCATTCCCTCCCTGTGGGTGCAATTCAACCCTGTGTAGAGGCCTATGTACCATTTAAGTTCCACTTCAGGCATCACTATAGGTCTTAAGAGGGACTTAAGTGATACAGATATGTTGTGTTGGGTCTCTGCACAGCAGTGAATTTCAGTTGCAGAGTGTATCTGTGATAATATCAGTGTGTAGAAATGGGGTTTTCATCTGAGTGTTTTGCGGGGTGTTAGGAGAGAGAAGGTGGGGATTTCAAAGGAAGCTATGTGAGTTAGTCACCCCTTGAAATTACGTGGGAGTTGGATGCCAACTCCCTTGGGTTCCTTAAAACCCCAACTGGAATGTATTACATAAACAGCAATCAAACACACAGGTTTGTAGGTGCCTGATAGTCTAGGAGGTAACACTGGAAACCATAGTAGGGACAGAGAATACCTGACAAATCAGGCTATGTTAATTATAATAATCTTTTGGAATTACATCAGCTTGTTCTTTACTGAGGTAAAGGTTTAACAGATGTTTTTACAATTATAGAGCTGTTCTTTGTCTCAAAAAGAAAAGTGAAAAAAATCAATAGCTACTGTATAATACATGCTTTATTATCAAATGCCTTGCTTGGCAGCTATTGACATGTAATTTTTTACGAGACAAAAATAATTTATTAGGAATTGTCCAGTGTTAACTACATTGCTTTCTTTGTACAAAAATTGTGTGATCTTTTTAAGTAGTTTCAGTAAAGCTTTTGCAGCCTTTTGAAAAACTTACATCTGGCTATCCTTGAATACTTGACAAATCTTCGCATTCTCCAGTGACAGCTATCTCCCTAGGCCTACTTAATCACTGGAATCACAAATACATATAAATATTGCTCTGGTACAGTAGTCACTGTTCTCCTGCAAGTTTCCGTCTCTCTTCAGAGCCAATATCTCCACCAATCAGCAATGAGTGTCAAAGGCTTGCAGTGCTGAGGCACTTGCTATAGGCTCTTACCAAAGAAATCTAAATTTAATAATAATTTATCAGATGTGAAGCCTTTACCTTGGGAATAACTGACAAGGTTTGACTTGTGCCATGCAGAAAGCACTCTAATGCATTTGCATGACCTTTCCGTTCCTTCTTGGCTCATAAAGAACACTCCGGAGCAGCTTTTTCATATACACAAGTGCACAACAAAGATAATCTATCTTGCATACTAATAGGACGGAGTATGTAAAGAGCCTTCCTTTCTTATTTTTAATAAGGGTAATTAAATTCCATCCGTCCCCCTTATGCACAGAACCTCTTTGAATGCACTGTCTTCATTAAATTTTCATGAGAAACATCACAATGTAACAGATTCAAATAGCCAGAGCTGTTATACTTTGACAGTTGTGGCTTGTTTCCAATCTGGCTGTGAGGTATTTGGCAATAAAACCCAGTATTCAACATAAAACGGACTGGGGAAATAATGAAATTTCTAATTGGAATGCTTATCTCAGTGGGTGTAGTTCATAAGATGTTAATTGCTTTTTTCTCCTCTAAATTTATTAGTGATTTGTATAAAACTGTCTTTCCAGTTTGATGACATCAAGTTTGATAGATCATCCATTGTGTTATGTTGTAGAACTGAGAATCAAATCAACAAATGACTGTTAGCCAACATAAACTGTTACGTAAAAAGTAGCTATTACAAATTATCATTTTTTTAAACATCAACATGAGGTGCAAAGAAAAAAGTATTTTATCCAGTTCATTACTGTGCTCATTAAGCTTTAAACTGCAGTACATACCACTGTTTCATATTAATATTCAATCATACCGAATTAGCTCCTAATTCATCAACAATTTAAATCAGACTTGACCTTCACAAAGCCATTTGGCACATTCATTTTGAGAGGCCATTATAGGGCAGATTACTATGTCCTTGTGCTTAGTAAATCACATAAGTAATACAGATTTTGTTTAGGATGGCAGGTGCAATAGATCTAGAAATGCAGTTCATTCTTTGAATTTTGTGGAGGACAGACCTCAATATTGATGCAAAATATTAGTAACATTATTAACATGTATTATTATTATTATTAGGTCATTACAAACTTGTTAGCATCTTTACTGAACACTAAGATATAACTATAAGTATGTCATAGTCAGGATGCTTGAAAATATTACAATATCTGTGTATGATTTAGTTAATTATGTTATAAAATATTCAGGTTGATTGACGAAATTGCAGGAGGTTTCGGCTTTCTGTGCCCAAGGACAAGCAAATGTCAGGAAGATAACCCCACCTTAGCCATAAAGCCACGTTTATTATCCTTAAGAGTATCTTACTCCTCGTTGTTTTATCTAGACCAGAACATCTCCCTTTGTATAAGATACCAGTCTGGTACAAATGTAATCCTTATCTCAAGAACACAAACCATGTAAAACATTCATGTTTTAGGAAAAGACCTGCTTGTGAAAAGGGATTGTGCTAGCAGAGCAATAAATCTAGGTGTAAAGTGGGCTTTTTCACCTACCCAGAAAAACTTCCCAATAAACCTACACAAAGAACTCTAGAAATATCCTTGTTGAAATAAATTTGGTAATTCCTGTAAAAACGTCATTCAGAAAAGCCTCTACAAAAAAAATGTATTGTTGAAAATGTTTTAAATTTTGTTCTTTATTTCTTAAATATTGAGATGGCAGACACCTTTGTGAAATGCATACTCGCAAATATGTTAGCTAAATGCACAGCTCCTAATGTAACTGCTGTAGAAATGATACCATGTAAATGGTAAAAAAAATTATATACCAACATGGAATCTAATGATTTTGTTAAAATAATTATTAATGTAAGAAGCTATTTAAGTATAGAATATTTATATTAAAGGAGAATTAATTAATTATTGGCTATGCTCATGGAACTCCCTCACCCAACTAAGGAAGACAAAAAGAATCATCCTTCTAAAATCGGTTATAAAGAATCAACAATGTTGTTAACAACTATTTAAACTGAGAGTACTTTAATTTAAACATATTGTTCTGAGACTAAAATATTTTAGTTAAAAAATGGGAATGTTCGGACTTTTTGAAAACAGAATTTCATTTCCTATTGGACTTTAATAAAATTAAAGGAATATCTCAGAAAATAAATGTTAAACTCTAACTTTAAAAGGTTACCTGGGTTTTCTCGCTATAAGAACAAAGGCAATTGCAAATGCTGCATATTCATTGAACAGACTGCATATTCAGAAGCTGAAGATGTCACCTAAGTCAAGCCTATAGACTATGAGTCAATGAAAAGTGAGAGCAACCAGCTCTGATCTAAACAAGTCTAAAAGAGGTGTTTTCATAATTTCATGGAAATAGGAAGGAAAACAGCATAAAAAACCCCCTCTGAAGTGAACACTCCTCACATACACAACCTTTCCTACACAGCATAAACAGCAAGCATTCCACAACTCATCCTGTCCATCTTTAGAAGTAGGCTACCGCAAACTGCTAAGAAAAACTGAGAAGACAAGAAGAAACCAACCCAAGGAAAACTGCACCAAAACTTTAACATGGATTTGCGAGAGAAAGTTAACTAAGGCCTGGTCTACACTAGGCGTTTATGTCGAATTTAGCAGCGTTAAATCGAAATAACCCTGCACCCGTCCACACAACGAAGCAATTTATTTCGACATAAAGGGCTCTTTAAATCGATTTTTGTACTCCTCCCCGACGAGGGGAGTAGCGCTAAAATCGACATGGCCATGTCGAATTAGGGTGAGTGTGGATGGAATTCGATGCTAATAGCTCCGGGAGGTATCCCACAGTGCACCACTCTCGCCTCTCTGGACAGCAATCCGAGCTCGGATGCTCTGCCCAGCCACACAGGAAAAGACCCGGGAACATATGAATTCCATTTCCTGTTTGGCCAGTTTGAATTTCATTTCCTGTTTGGACATAGTGGTGAGCTCAGCAGCACTGGTAACGATGCAGAGCTCTCCAGCAGAGGTGACCATGCAATCCCAGAATCGAAAGAGGGCTCCAGCATGGACTGATCGGGAAGTGTTAGATCTGATAGCTGTATGGGGAGATGAATCCGTGCTATCAGAGCTGCGATCGAAAAGACGTAATGCGAAAATCTATGAGAAAATCTCCAAGGCCATGACGGACAGAGGATACAGCCGGGATGCAACTCAGTGCTGCTTGAAAATTAAGGAGCTGAGACAAGCGTACCAGAAGACCAAAGAGTCCAAAGGACGCTCCGGGTCTCAGCCCCAGACATGCCGTTTCTACGCCGCGCTGCATGCTATCTTGGGGGGGCTGCCACCACTACTCCACCCCTGTCCGTGGACTCCGACAATGGGGTATTCTCATCGGTCGCTTCCTCTGAGGTTTTCGCAGATGGGGAAGATGATGAAGGAGATGAGGAGGAAGAGGTAGTCGACAGCGCTTTGAACGCCGATTTCCCCGAAAGCCAGGATCTCTTCATTACCCTGACAGCGATCCCCTACCAACCCTCCCAAGGCGGTATCCCGGACCGTGAATCCGGAGAAGGAACAGTAGGTGAGGGTTCAAAACATATCTTTTGAATAGAATAGACATGGTATTAAAGCAATGGGTTTTTAATGAGTACTTTGACCTGAGCACTTTGGCTGCAGTCGTGGCCAGTGCAGCTACTGGAAAAGTCTGTTAACATGAGTGGGGATAGAGCAGAAATCCTCCTGGGACATCTCCATGAAGCTCTCCTGGAGATACTGTGAAAGCCTTTGCAGAAGGTTTCTGGGGAGAGCGGCCTTATTGCGTCCTCCATGGTAGGAAACTTTACCGCGCCAGGCCAGTAGCAGGTACTCCGGTATCATTGCCTGACAAAGCATGGCGGCATATGGCCCCGGTGTTTGCTGGCATTCACGCAACATCCGTTCTTTCTCTGTCTGCGTGATCCTCATCAGAGTGATATCAGTCATGGTGATCTGTTTGGAATTAGGTGAATTTTATTATGGGGACTGTTTGCCTGTGCCTTTTAAAAAATCTACCCATCGGTTTCCAGCCACGCGGTGGGTGCGGGGAGGCGGACCATTCATGCTGAGCGGTTCGCGGTCAGCTTGCAGGGATCTTCCCCGAGACTAGCCAAGCGGTGGGTGCGGGGAGGGGGACAGTTCATGCTGGGTGGTTCGTGCTCAGCTTGCAGGGATCTTCCCCGAGACTAGCCAAGCGGTGGGTGCGGGGAGGGGGACAGTTCATGCTGAGCGGTTCGCGGTCAGCTTGCAGGGATCTTCCCCGAGACCAGCCACGCGGTGGGTGTGGGGAGGGGGACAGTTCATGCTGAGCGGTTCGCGGTCAGCTTGCAGGGATCTTCCCCGAGACCAGCCACGCGGTGGGTGTGAGGAGGGGGACAGTTCATGCTGAGCGGTTCGCGGTCAGCTAGAAGGGATCTTCCCCTAGAACAGTCACGTGGGGGGGTGAAGGCTACAGTGGCCATCCCAGAGAATGGGATGGCTGGGGTTACTGTGGCTTCTGCTGCTGCACGTTAACCCGCACAGCGCAGCAGCAACTGGCCAAATCTAGGAGCTCTGCTTGGAATGGGAAAGGAGGGCACTGCTGTTAAGTAAGCTTTCAGCAGCCAAAAGTCCACGGCTTACCATGGCCGCCTGCTAGCCGAATTCCGTTGCCTGGCACCGCTTGTGTGATCTGCACACCAAGACCCCAGGCACTCAATATAAAGATTCTAAATGCGACCTTGTACTGAAAGCACATGTGATAGGTAGTGTGAATGGTCTTGTTCATCAGGAAAGACTATATTTATTGTTCTGGAAAATGTATCTTTTTAAAGAATTCACTCCCTTTTTTTCATCCTACAGCTGAAACTGTCTCTAGGCTTCCCCCGGCATCTCCCTCCCAAAGGCTGTCACAGATAAGGCGGCGAAAGAAACACATGAGATGACATGTTCTCTGAGCTAATGCAGTGCTCCCGCACTGAGGTAGCCCAGGAGAATGAGTGGAGGGACACCATTTCGCAGTACAAGTGAGTGGCCAGCGAACAGGAGGACAGGCGGGATGCCCGTGAGGACAGGAGGGACGCTCGATGAGATGAGAGGTGGTGGATGGAAGACCAGAGGGTGACTCAGGCGATGCTTGGGCTACTGCGGGAGGAAACCGACACGCTCCGTGTTACGTTCGTGGGAGGCTGCGAGCCTACCCAGGGTTCTCTGCAAGAACGAAGCCCACACACACAGTGTGTTATTGGCTTTATTGAAGGCAAAGTGACACATCCGCAACGGGGACTCCTGGCGTGGCTGTCACGGAGATGGGGAACCCAGCTCACCAAAGTTCGGGCCTGGTAAGGAGTCCAAAAGCGGGGCGAACTCATACAATTATATACAAACATCTCATACATAAGCAAGCAGGGGCCGCCTCCTGGCTCAAGGCCATGCAAAGCAAAAGCTATTTTAATTAGCTCAAAACAGATTGCAGCTGGCTGGCCAAGACCTACAGTGGCTGGCCGCTAAAAGAGTGTGAGAAAGCAAAAACACCCTGGCTAGCATGAGAAAGCGAAAACACCCTTGCTATGCCGTAACACAATCTTCCGTGGTACCCTACACTCCGGCGTCTGGTGGATGTTCTGCAGGAACGGAAGCAGGATGACAGAGCGCCGCTGCAGCAGATCTATAACCGCCCTCCCCCGCCCCCAAGTCCCATAGCCCCCTCACCCAGAGTCCCAAAAACGAGGGGTGGCAGGCTCCGTGCAAACAACCAGTCCACCCCAGCAGACTGCTCAAGTAGCAGAAGGCTGTCATTCCCGAAGTTCTGAAGCATCCTTTCCTTCCCTACACCCGCACCCCACCCTAGCCTCCATCCCAGTTCCCTCCCTTTACTGAAAAATCTTTAATAAAAAATACTTTTTTGTTGAACAATGTTGCCTTTATTTTCTTTTCAAAGGAAGGTGTGTTTGAAGTGGGGGAAGGGGGTTGGTAATTGGAGAGGATAGGCAATATTAACAGAGTAAAGAAACGGGGGCAGGTTCACCTCAAGGTTAAACAAACATAAGAGTCACTAGTTACCTTGGTCAGTCTGGAAGCTAGTTTTCAAAGCTTCCCTGATGCGCAGCGTGTCCCGCTGTGCTCTTCTAATCGCCCTGGTGTCTGGCTGCGCGTAAGCAGCGGCCAGGCGATTTGCCTCAACCTCCCACCCCGTCATAAATGTCTCCCCCTTACTCTCACAAAGATTGTGGAGCACACAGCAGGCTGCAATAACAATGGGTATATTGGTTTCGCTGAGATCTGAGTGAGTCAGTAAGCTTCTTCAGCGCCCTTTCAAACGTCCAAAAGCACACTCCACCACCATTCTGCACTTGCTCAGCCTGTAGTTGAAGAGCTCCTTATCACTGTCCAGGGCGCCTGAGTACGGCTTCATGAGCCAGGGCATTAGTGGGTAGGCTGGGTCCCCAAGGATCACTATAGGCATCTCCACATCCCCAACAGTTATTTTCTGGTCGGAAAGTAAATACCTTCCTGCAGCCGTCTAAACAGACCAGAGTTCCTGAAAACGTGAGCGTCATGAACCTTTCCCGGCCATCCGACGTTGATGTTGGTGAAACGTCCCTTATGATCCACCAGTGCTTGTAGCACCATTGAAAAGTACCCCTTTTGGTTAATGTACTGGCTGGCCTGGTGGTCCGGTCCCAGGATAGGGATGTGCGTTCCGTCTATGGCCCCACCACAGTTAGGGAATCCCATCGCAGCGAAGCCATCTACTATCGCCTGCACATTTCCCAGGGTCACTACCTTTGATAGCAGCAGCTCAATGATTGTGTTGGCTATTTGCATCACAGCAACCCCCACGGTAGATTTGCCCACTCCAAAGTGATTCGCGACTGACTGGTAGCTGTCAGGCATTGCAAGCTTCCCGAGGGCTATGGCCACTCGCTTCTGGACTGTCAGGGCTGCTCTCATCCTGGTGTCCTGGCACTTCAGGGCAGGGGACAGCAAGTCACAAAGTTCCAGGAAAGTACCCTTACGCATTCGAAAGTTTCGCAGCCACTGGGATTCATCCCAGACCTGCAGCACTATGCGGTCCCACCAGTCTGTGCTTGTTTCCCGGGCCCAGAATCGGCATTCCACTGTATTAACATGACCCACTGCCACCAGGATGTCCAATTTGTGGGGTCCTGTGCTTTGAGAGAGGTCTGTGTCCCTGTCATCGTCACTGTCATCATCGCACTGCCGTAGCCTCCTCGCCTGATTTCTCAACATCTGCCGCTGAATAAAGAGTACGATAAGGCGTGAGGTGTTGACAAAGGCCACAACTGCTGCGATGATCTCACCGGGCTCCATGCTCGCGGTGCTATGGCGTCCGTGCTGTCAATCAAGGGAAAAGGGCGCGAAATGATTGTCTGCCACCGCTTTTACGGAGGGAGGGAGGGTTGAATGACGACAGTTACCCAAAAGCACCCACAACACATTTCTTGGCCCATCAGGCATTGGGGGCTCGACCCAGAATTCCAATGGGCAGCGGGGACTGCGGGAACTGTGGGATAGCTACCCACAGTGCACTGCTTGGAATGTCGATGCTTGCCCCGTTACTGTGGACTCATAATGCCGAATTAATGTGCTTAGCGTGGACACACACGTTCGACTTTGTAATATCGGTTTAAAAAAATCGGTTTAAGTAAAATCAAACTACTATTGTAGTGTAGACATACCCCAAGAGACTGCTAGGGGATTAAATTTAAAAAGTCTTGTAATAATTTTGTTGGGACAGGGAAATGCTGTTGAAACTTAAAATATTTACTGTTTTCCTGTGAATGACCACATGGTTAGGCCATGTATTCCTGGAGACAAGACAGTGGCTACATTTTGATAAACAAAGAAATAGTGGGATTTTATTGGATTTAAGATTCTTAATATCCGTAATTGTCCTGTTTTAAGACAGATGCTTAAATGGCTTTGTCTAAGTAACTGACAAATATTTTCTTCAATTTCATAGGATTCAGTTAAGACTTCTTACTTTGTTCAAATATAAACTGTTTTGTTATTACAAGTAACCAACAGGACACATTTTTCCTTAAACAAAATTATTTTGCCCATTTGCAAAATTTCTCAGTTACTAGGTTTATTGATAATTGTGGAGAAAAAAGACCTTGGTTTCAATTTATCAAGAGAAAAAAGCCAAACCAAAGGCAGGTCCTCTTACAGAAGTGTAATCTCTGCTAAAAGCTCTCTACAGACAAGAAAAAAAACATACAAAAGAGAATGTATTCTGTCATCTGTGTTGTTTTGTTTAATGTTTTCTTTTCCTTCAGCAATAAAAGAGCCATGGTTAATAATTGTCATTATTTTGCTTAGTCTTAATCATGGTATTTCCTAAAATATGCAAAAGAATCCCTGTGACTACAATTGTGAAAGGCATACCTCCGAGCTGGCAGTAAGAGAAACTGTTAGTAACAGCTGGCCTACCATTTATTTTTTCTCTGGATGAAATATTTGTGGTAATTTTAAAAATATAATTACTTTGTGCCCAACAATTTAAAATGACCCCTTTTTACCCCATAATTACTTAGGTATCTTAAAAGTTTGCACTGATTTTAGACTGCACATTCCATTATAGTTCAGAAAATTGTGCTAATATAACTTCTAATTACTGAAAGAGTTCTATACATGAACTGTTCACTGAATATAGGACATGAACAATATAAAGAGCATTTGCAAAGGTTGTTTGTATATATAGTGCCCACCTTTAAAAAAGGGAAGAAGGGGAACCCGGGGAACTACAGACCGGTCAGTCTCACTTCAATCTCTCTGGAAAAAGCATGGAGCAGGTCCTCAAGGAACCATTTTGAAGCACTTGGAGGAGAGGAAGGTGATCAGGAACAGTGAACATGGATTCACCAAGGGCAAGTCATGCCTCACCAACTTGCCTTATATGATGAGATAACTGGCTCTGTGGATATGGGGAAAGCAGTGGACGTGATATATCTGGATTTTAGCAAAGCTTTTGATATGGTCTCCCACAGTATTCTTGCCAGCAAGTTAAAAAAGGATGGATTGGATGAATGGACTATAAGGTGGATAGAAAGCTGGCTAGATTGTCGGGTTCAACATGTAGTGATCAACAGCTCAATGTCTAGTTGGCAGCCGATATCAAGTGGAGTGCCCCAAAAGTCGGTCCTGTGGCCGGTTTTGTTCAACATCTTTATTAATGATCTGGATGATGGGATGGATTACACCCTCAACAAGTTCGCAGATGACACTAAGCTGGGGGGAGAGGTAGATATGCTGGAGAATAGGGATGGGGTCCAGAGTGACCTAGACAAATTGGGGGATTGGGCCAAAAGAAATCTGATGAGGTTTCACAAGGACAAGTGTAGAGTCCTGCACTTAGGACGGAAGAATCCCATGCACCTTTACAGGCTGGGGACTGACTGGCTAAGCAGCAGTTCTGCATAAAAAGACCTGGGGATTATAGTGGATGAAAAGCTGGATATGAGTCAACAGTGTGCCCTTGTTTCCAAGAAGGCTAATGGCATATTGGGCTGCATTAGTAGGAGCATTGCCAGCAGATCGAGGGAAGTGATTATTCCCCTCTATTCGGCACTGGTGAGGCCAAATCCAGAGTAATGCATCCAGTTTTGGGCCCCTCACTACGGAAAGGATGTGGACAAACTGGAGCGAGTCCAGTGGAGGGCAACAAAAATGATCAGGGGGCTGGGGCACATGACTCATGAAGAGAGACTGAGGGAACTGGGCTTGTTTAGTCTGCAGAAGAGAAGAGTGAGGGGGGGATTTGATGGAAGCTATCAACTACCTGAAGGGGGGTTCCAAAAAAGTTGGAGCTCGGCTGTTCTAAGTGGTGGCAGATGAAAGAACAAGGAGCAATGGTTTCAAGATGCAGTGGGAGAGGTGTAGATTGAATAGTAGGAAACACTATTTCACCAGGAGGGTGGAGAAGCCCTGGAATGGGTTACCTAGGGAGGTGGTGGAATCTCCACCCTTAGAAGTTTTTAAGACTCGGGTTGACAAAACTCTGGCTGGGATGATTTAGTTGGTGTTGGTCCTGCTTTGAGCAGGGGGTTGGACAAGATGACCTCCTGAGGTCTCTTTCAGTCCTAATCTTCTATGATACACAATATGAACCCTTATGAGAGAATGATGTGAAACTGTCTTGCATTGTTTCACACTGCAGTTCTCCTTGCCTACAAAATATCAAAAGTATTTCGATAACTTTTCCAGAAATATTCAGTTTGTCTATTTCACATATCCCAAATGAGCATGTGCAATGAAGAAGAGAAAATTAAAATTCGTAGAAAAATTGTGTATAAAAATCAAGGCGGTATGGATTTGCTCAAGCAGCACTTACTCGTTAGATGAATCACAGTTTTCACTACACTGGAAATATGAAAGTTCATATTTTCAGAGATATGAACCTTTCTTGAACTTTTTTCAGTGTGTTAGGTGTGGAGATATGTTTGTAGAAGATTGTAATTTAAAGACATTCCCTCATAAGGGACAGTATTATGAACACAGAAGTTTTGAGATGTGCCCTGCAGGTGGGGACTGGGAACACCACATGGCTGTGTACAGCATTTCACCAGAGACGCTCTCCAGTTTGTTTTATTAATGTTTTATTCTTTTCTCACTCATTGTTATTTAATGAACCCCAAGATTGTTACATGGTGTCAGAAGTGCTTAATGATATGGAAACTGCAATAATGTTGAAGTTAACTCCTGTGTTTGCAACCAGTCGCGTAGCCAGGTTTAGAGCACAGGGGGAGCAGAGCTAAACAAAGACACCGGAGCAAAAAGCGTCAGGAACAAAAAAAAGGCGCCAGGAGCAACAAAAAAAAATGCTCCGCTTCGGCTGCAGCGCAGGAGCAAAAGGCGTCGGAGCACAAAAAAGGCGCCGCTTCTGCTCAGTGGGGGAGCGGCCGCTCCCCTTGGTCCCCCCCTGGCTACGCTACTGTTTGCAACTGAAAGCAGAGAAAAAGAAAGGCACCAAAGACGACTGTGGAGCACCAGGAACAGAGGTTTTTGCGTGTATTTTGGTGAGCAGAGTAGTATCTTGACTAGCTTAAGAAGGGGAAAAAGGCCAAAAATAGATGTGTTGCAATCTCCATCCAATCTGCAATTGTCAGGCAATGTTGCAGAGAACTGGGGAAAAAAATCAGAGATTTGAACTGTATTTAGCAGCAATAGGGACAGAGGAAAAAATGATAAAGTGAAATCATCAGTCCTTTTGCATGTTGTTGGGGAGAAAGCAACTTAACTTTAAGTTAGAAGAAGATGAAAGCATGAAGTTAAGTAAAATACTGACTAAATTTGAAGAACATTTCATGCCACAAAGGAATGAAATTCTTCAACACAGAAATTTTTTACATGCATGCAAAAAATGGATGATACCATAGATCAATATGTCACAGAGTTAAGGAAACTCAGTAAAACGTGGTCAGAGATAGAATAATTTGTGGCATTAAAGACAATGTGTTAAGAGATAGACTTCTCCATGAAGGAGGCTTAACTTTAAAAAAACTCTCCAAATATGCAGAGCAGCAGAAACGGAAAGCACAAGCCAAAGGGCTGAATTCACCAGAAGGGGTTATCCATTTACTAAGCACAAAACAATATAACCAGAATAGGTCAAATCAAAGAGTGGAACAATGCACTATAAAAACCATTTCTGGGGGAAGACTGGGTACAGATGGTCATGTGAATGGTGTGGATCACAGCATGGCCCCAAACAGTGTGTTGCCTTTGGGAAACTCTATCATAAATGTGAGAAAAATACTCATTTTGCAAAATGCGCTGCAGATCCCAAATGCAGAAACATCAAGTGAATCAGTTTCCACAAAGGCGTTATGAGAAGGTAGGCACTGATTTATTTACCTGGTAATCAAACGATTATTTAATAGTTACAGATTATGATTCTATGTATCCAGAAATTTGCACACCGCACAGTACTAATAGTACTAATTGATAGTCGGCATGAAGGGAATCTCCTCCAGACATGGAATTTCAGATGAAGTCTTTAACGATAATGGGCCACAATTTTCCAAAGCAGATTTTAGGCAATTTGCCAGAGATTGGAATTTTCATCACAAAACATCAAGTCAAAATTGCCCCCAATCAAATGAACTTGTGGAAAGGTCTATATAGAGAGTAAAGAACTTTATAAAAAAGACTTTTGACAGTGGGTTTTTTTTGGTATAAAATGTTACTGGTTTACCGAAGTGCACCTATGGAGAATGGCTTTTCTCCAGCTCAGCTGTTAATGGGAAGAAGAATCAGATCTAATTTACCAATTATTGATAGCTTGCTGAAAGCTCATGACAATGAAGCAAAGAAGATGAAAGAAAATCAGGAGTGGAAGCAGAAACATTATTTTGACAAAAGGGCCTGTGATCTCTCATCTCTTAACCCAGGTGAGTATCACACCTCAAATACTTGGGACCAAAAGGGTACCATTAAAGAACAGCTGCATCCAAGGTCTTATGTAGTCCAGACAGACCAGGACGACACATTTTGATGTAACTGAAGGGATCTTCGAATAATCTTAGAAAGTTCCAACACATTGACAGCTGATGTGGACTCTGGCATTTCCCATCTGACTGATCCTTTATCATTGACACATAAAGGAGAAACAAGAAAATAACTCAGACTCTAATGAAAGGCTGATACTCAGAAGATCAGGGCGGGAGATTAAATGTCCTGAAAGACTCATAGAGATTGGTTAACCAGCCTAGAGAAGGGATATTTGAGAAAAATGGGTGGTAAAGATTCACTCGAGAGTGATGTGCCAGTAACCTCTTCTCTCTCTGTCAACCTCTAGCTGACATATTGGGTTTATGGAAATGTACTACCTGGGGTGAGAGTGTAATGCATGTGTTATTAGATCATTGTCAGCTGTTTATCTATATGTATATGAGTTAATTTGTTTTTCTTTAAGAGGGAAGATGTAAAGATATGTTTGTAGAAGATTGTAATTTAGAGACACTCCCTCATAAGAGAGAGTATTATGGACATGGGAATCTGGAGATGTGCCCTCGAGGCGGGGGTTGGGAACACCGCGTGGCTGTGTGCAACAGCTCTCCAGATTGTTTTATTAAAGTTTTATTCCTTTCTCATTCATTCTAATATAAGGATAATTCCATTCTCTTCTAATATCTGAACTCTGATGTTCCCCCTGCATTATCTTAGCATAGAGATGATATAATAGTGAATCTTGTATGACTTTTCTGTAGAAGTCCCCTCCAAGCGTCTAGTATCTCAGCGCAACAGGTAAAGTTTATGGCCTTTTCCAGCAGCCATTGTGTCTTTCAGCAGGATGGAAAATGATTATCATCAACTTGGCACATAATGATCCAAATTGTTCCATCTTTTTAGAAGAGGCAGATACTTTATAGTGAACAGCAGTGGTAGCATCAGGAGTATCAACATGAATGATAAAAGACAACTGAGGTGATCCTGACAGTCATATCCCACTACTGTCTTGAGGAGCAAGTCTTTTGTGACAGACTTCTCTGTAAAATGTACATTGTGCAGTAAGACGTAGTCAAAAGCAGGGATACACATGCCGTCCACATTCAAATGCAATACATCATCTGCAATCCACCACCCAAGTCAAGTGCATATTCATGTATTAAGGCAGAATATTGTGCAGTGAGTCAGGGATTGCATCTGACACACAGCACAGAAGATCCATAAGAGAAAAGCCGCAATTCAACTCTAATTTGCAGAACAGTAGGCTACAGAGTATGGAAATTGCTCCCCCTTGACATTCTTCCAGGTTCATTCTTACCCACTTTTAATAGGGTGACCAGACAGCAAGTGTGAAAAATCGGGACAGAGGTGGGGGGTAATAGGAGTCTATATAAGAAAAAGCCCCAAATATCGGGACTGTCCCTATAAAATCGGGACATCTGGTCACCCTACTTTTAAAGAACAACTGAATGTCTTTCACAAGAGCTTTTTCCTTTTTTTGTTTGTTTGTTTTATTACAATCACTGTTGCTGACCCAGTATTTATAGTCTTTCTAACCCTATCTTTCTGGTGTCAGACCTCATCTATTTCTTCTTCTCATCTGAAATTGTTATAAAGGTGTGTTTTATTACAATATTAATAATATTGAGATTGTATTTAATATACAGCTACAATAAGGGGGTTGGAAGGTTCTTTATAAATAAAATTAAGTTTATTACTACCACTACTTTTAAGGATTAATAAATACATGTGTTATTGTGTGGGCTTTTTGGTGGGATCTCAACCCCAATCAAAATCAACTATTTGCAGGTGGTGTGATGAGAAATTCTCTTTCAGACAAGGGTTGTGTGTGCATGTAGGAATTTAGGAACCAAAAGGTGCAGATAGGCACTTCAGTAGAATCTTCAAAAGGACTTAAGTGTCTAACTCCCACAATGGGAGTTAGGTGCTTAGGTGTTTCTGAAAATCCTACTAGACACCAACCTGCATCTTTGGGTGCCTAAATTTCTGCGAAAATTTGACCCCCAAACCACGTTTTCTGCCCTTCCCCATCAATTTGATTTCAATGGCCTCGCAACAACAGTACTTACATTTCCCCCAAGAGAAGACTCTGGGGTAGACACACTAAGGGTATGATTAAAAAAAAAGTGCTGGAAGGTCTCATTTAGGGAAAAATAGAGCAGAAAGACATGTCCAGGGGATTGGAGGTTCTTCTTTGTGATTGGTCTACGTGGGTATCCAATCAGGAGGCGTAGGAGGGCAAACCCAGTGACCAGCGTTCTGAGCAATTTTCTTAAGTGAGGCTAATTTCCCTGGAAAATAGCAGCAGTAACAGCCTTTAAAAACAGATCAATCTTTCAAGTCATTGGGCTAATTTTTCCTTTCTTTTACACCTTTGGAAACTTTTTCACTGGGTTTCTCAGACGTAACTGAGAAGTAATAATGTAACTGAATAATTTTCACACCTACAGCAGCCTAATCGGCATGCTATAGATAAAGAATGCAAATGAAAGTATCCAAAGCTTTCATTGGTGGTGGTGGTGTCTATATTCATTTCTATATTCAGCTAAATCTACATAACCTGATATCAAATGATAAAACATACATTCAAGCTACTGAATTACCTTTTTAAAAAATGCCACTTGATGTAAATAGAGTATTCTCTATGTGAAAAGTGAGGGTGTTTTTCCATTCCACTAACTAAGAAGAATCTATTTCAAGATCCACTCTTGGCTTTGCCATTGGCAGATTTTAGAGATGTTCCGTACACCATGGAATAAAAAAGGCTCATTCACAGTCCACACATGGATTATTCCCTTTATACACTAAAGATACTGACGATAAACTGCTGCAATAAAGTTTATTATTTCAAAGAACAGTGTAAATAAAGCTTTTATTTTCACTATTCCAGATGGCAGCAGCATATAATTTGCCCTGTTTTGACATCATGACCATATTATTCAAAATCAGTCTTCCACAACTGAACTGAATATAGGATTGAAAACAGTAAATACAAGAGAAAAAGAATAAAATAAAGCCAAATCAACATTTTGCAGCAAAATTGGGATTCTGGGCTGTTATTGAAAAACTATGCATATGAATGCATGTAAAAAAATACAAAGTAGTTTTAATTATAGATAAAAGCCTACTCTAAGTCAGATAGAAATAATATAAAGCATCAGAAAATTGCCATTTAATAAACATTATTCCTATTGGAACATTTTACAAAGTAAGATTTTGCCAAAAAGTAATTATGAACATTCAATGAATTCTTATCCTGGGGTCCCGTGTTCAAAGCTATTATGTACAGATGGATATTTGTACTTAGTAATGTTGTAAATCAGTCAGAGAGGATAAAGGTTTCATTGCAAAAGAGATGTAGGTATCTGTTGTGAGTAGTTACAGGCTACAGGAGTCCCTAAAGATTTCTCTTAGATTTCAGCCAATTATGCCTGGCAAGAGTAGAAAAACTGGACATTGATAAGATAGGAGACTCTTTAACAACTGCTAAATATTCAACACACTAACAGCTGCCCAATGTGAAATATACATTTTTAAAATATTCTTAGCACATTGAGAGGTGGGTGAAGTACTTTCAATGCAAAATAAAACAAATTTGTTTAGTAGCATTATATGCAATTATGCTGCAAATTGCAAAGTAATGTCTATATAACAGAACATAGAACCACTTAGATCAAATTATCATTTGTATGAATGTTGAAGCTGCAATTTCACATTGCATTAAGTCAGTTAACATTCACTGTTATTAGCATTTAGCCTTAAATAAATCCCCTGTTTTAACAAATAAGCACATTTAGTATATTTCTGAATTAGATAACTTTACTGAGGAAAAACAACTATGAGTGGGAGCCTGCATCCTCTTTTTCATTCTCGGATTAATGTAGCAGATGCAGGATGGAGCCCATTCTCGTATAAGTAGGCCAGCTGAGGGTAACATGTCTTCCATGAGCCAATACTAAACTACACGGTTTGAAGGTGCAGGCTCGTTTTAAGGCCTGCATTTTTTTTCAACGCACAGCAAAGGCTCAATAGCTCATTTGGACCCACATCACAAAATGAGCTTTTAAAAAGTGGTTCAGTACAGCATGTCATCTGTGTGCTTATGGGAACTGGTTAAAACTATGCATCACTGAACATTTGGGGATCTATTTTGCCCACCGGCCTGACCCTTGAAAAATAAAAAGAATGAAAGAAAAAAAATAAATGTATGCAGTTGTCCAAAGGAGACAACATAAAAATACAGTGGCTGCACTTAACGTTTCTTTCATTTGAAAAGATCCTACTGGTTGAAGAGATATTTGCCTGTAATTACAATGTAGTATATTGGTTAAATTATTTATTCCAATTTAAATAGTTGAATAAGGTGCCTAATCAAAGCTGTTTAATTAACATTAAACAGTCATTTGGACATGAACTCAGCCAGCCACCTACTAAAAGCATACTGCCATTCCTTCATTGTTTCAGGGCATACCCTCAGCTCCCTCCCAAAGCCCTGTCAAACAGATGACTTTTGCAGTGTGCCTGGAAGCTCATCCCATCTGAGCTATTTCAGACCACAGTGGGAGCAAGTTCCAGAGTCTCAGAGTCCTCACAGACAGGGCCGGCTCCAGGCACCAGCTTTCCAAGCTGGTGCTTGGAGCGGCAGGCGAGAATGGGGCAGCAATCCGAGTCCCGCGGCGGTAATTCAGCGGCAGGTCCGCTCTTCCCGCCGCCAAATTGCTGCCGCGGGACTCGGACTGCAGCCCCATTCTCGCCTGCCGCAGCAGCAATGGGGCAGCACGTCTGCCGCTCTCCCCTAGCCTCCACGGACTGGGACTGCCTGCGTCGGGGGTGGGGCCCTGCCCCCGACGCAGGCAGACGTAGCGGGACCCCACCCCCGACGCAGGCATGCAAAATTGTTAGAGCCGCCCCTGCTCACAGAGAATGCCCTGACCCATCTGACAAAAATGAGGTGGACCCAGCTTGAGTGTCTCTGCTGATTGCAGTTGTGGTAGTAGGGCTGGAGAGAGAGGGAATAGCCTTGAAAATGGAAGAAACTTTAAGAACATAGTATTGTACTTCTATGTGTATAAACATCAAACATATTAAAGGATGTAGGGTACAGCATGCTATTTGTTTCTATTTTTAGAATGCCAGAGAAATGCAACTATATAGATTTCTTTTGGGTCAAATATATTGTGTATGCAAGAATAATGCAAAAGAGCAGGGTGAAGAAGGGTGATTTGAATTTTCCCAATTACCATTTCCAATTTTGAGGCCTAGCCTCCAGACAGCGTTAGGATTAGGGATTACACTAAATCAGAGTTAAAATGGGGCTTGCCAAGAATGAGGATTAGGAAAACATGTTTGCATTAACCTATATTTTTTACATGCTGGTGCCAACGGTTCTGCAATCTTTTCATTAAAAAAATAAATAAAGAGCAGTGCAATAATTGCAGCCTTAACTGTAAATTTTGATTTCCATACTACATACAGTGTTATGGTGACATATAAAGAGCAGGACCAGCAAGAGTTCCACTTTGACATACACCAATGGCCTTTTATCACAATTTGTATTATGATCATGTATTATAAATTCCTGTACTAACCAGCATGAACAGAATGCTGGCCTCTCCCCTTCTTTCTTTTTATTCATTAATATTTTTTTTATTTTAACACACTCTTAAAGTACACTCTCCTATACATACAACCATATTCATAGTTATGTATGCAAATAAACACCACGTGGGTAACTATTAACATGTCCTGAAAAAGTGGGTTCAAGGGGCCTCTTCCTAACCAGTTCAACAGGACAAGACAGAGACCTCACACTCCACTGAGCATGAGGCTGTAAGCTCAGCTAATGTGCCCAGCAGCACTCTGTATCCCAAGGCATATGGGAAGGCCAGCTAGGTTGCCACAGCCCTCTAAATGTATGCTGTCCTCTCATCAGCATTTATTGGGGGCGGAGCTCACACCACTATACCATTTTGGAGCAGCACTCAAGAGTTCCATTGAGCTCATTGCCTCCAGGCAGAATAGCTCAGGTAACAACCATAGTTCAGCTACTTCCACTCACATATTGCCCACATTTTTTTTAAATGCAGCCTAAATGCTCCGCAGCCCAAGTTGTCAGCTACAAATAACTATACTGACTTTACAGCATTGATGCAAAATTCAAGATTATGACATAAGAGCAGAAGTAGAGAAAGCAGCACAAATTGTTTGTCTTTTTCTTAATTATTTATTAATTTATTATCATATTTAATCTTAGGAAGGACAACAGCTCATTTTTAATTTCCAGTGCAATATGAAACTGGTGCATATTTTTTAATTTGGTGGGTAGTTAGGTGAGGTGCTCTAGGATACTTACACTTTATTTCTCAATTCTGCCCACCTTCTAAGATCTTGGGTGTCACCAATCTGCTACACTTGTATTGGTGCTAAGAGGTTTAGACTAGGCTCTAAACTACTCGGAGCAGAGACTAGGCATTCCTGTGTGTTTTTGCTGCACCTACCACAATGGGGTACCGATCAGGGTTGGTGCATTTGGGAAGAACTGCAATCCAAATAATATATATCAGAATGAGCACTGCTGGAATACAAATCAAAAGTAATGATAGTGAGGAATATTAATTGAAATAATTATTCTTTATAAAGTAACATTAATAATAATAAATGTACAGGAAAAAAAACAGGCAAATGAGAGTGATGTTATATATTCAGGGTAGACACTGTACACTAAAAAAACCCTCTTAACTAAATGGAGTACCTGTTGGGAGTATTATCTAACCTTAAACTACTGATTATTAAGGCCCTACTTAATTTGTGATATTGTGGAAATTGCAGATCCTGCAATATTATGCTTTCACCACAGTTTTGACTGCAGGAGTCCTGTCGTGCATGGGATTAACAGTGGGAGCCCTGGTCACCCTGGGGCAAGAATGGGAGCCCCTTTGCTCAGCCCTGGGCATCTGGCAGCGGAAAATTGCAGAAAACTAATAATGGACCATATTACAGAAAATAAGGTTCATTATTACTTTTCTATGATTTTCTATGGCTTGTCCGCAACTCGAGCGCAATTTTTAGACAATCATCCCATGATTCAAGTAGGGCCTTAGTGATGATGTTACAGAATAGGGATGCTTTATAATGAGGTCTGACTGTATCTAGTGTAGTATTCATTTTCAGTTGCTCAGAGAAGCATGTAAAGCACATACATAACGCTTTTCTGCTCCAAAGAGATTATCAATAGATGTAGCATCAGAGATTTTTTTTTCTTTTTTATTCTCTCACTGTGTGTGTGTGTTTGTGTGTGTCTCCACCAATTAGGAGAATACTGGATTTAGCATGACAAATATAAAGCTGAACCAGAACCTGCTGCAATAAAGACAACTGCTAAAATACTGACATATGGTAAAATACATAGAATATATGCTTACAAATCTTTAACAGGAATGACAGCTTAATGATTTATTAATTTCTCTTAGTACCAGAGGGAAAAATTCCCCCAAAGAGGTCTGCATTCGGCGGGGTGGGAGGGCTTTGCTATGGATCCAAAAATCCTTCCTCCTTGATGGAAGATTCCCCTGCTGCCACAGATTCCACAAAAACCCTCTGCACCTTAAAGGATCTGCCAGTAGGAACGAGAATACCTGGGAGCAGAGATCAAGTGGACATGCATTCCCATCTAGTCAGGGTGAGTCTCAGAAGTAATAACCATTCAGGTATAGTTCTGCCTGTGTAGTTAAAATTAAGCCATGAGGCAAGGAAGCTGTAGGGTGGAGGTGGAAGGCCTAGTCTCCACAAAAATGGCCTTTGGACTCTGATAACCTTGTGCCCCCAAGAGATGCATAGATACTGGAGAATCTGAAAGGATAGGGTTTGAGGGTAAGATTCTTGGCTTCTTCCATGGGTGAGCAAACCTATTTCTCCTATCTGGAGAAATCTTTACAAGGGGAATGGCATGGAGCTTTCTTCATCAGAGACCCTTTCTGAAGGTTTTCCATAGGAAAGGACAATTGGCTCGCTAGAAACTGAAATGTGACCTCTTTAAGCACATACAGTCATCACCATGTCCCAGTATCCCACAATTCTATGTCCAAGCTTGATAATTTACTGTTCCCTGATAAGTATGTTTTCATGAGTATGGAATAATATGGACATTAAGTAGATAGTTCAGTTAATGTCCTGCAATGTGAATATTCCCCATAGAAACATATAACTAAGAGTATATAAATATCATCTATCTTTTGAACCCTAACCAAACCAACATTTTAAAGTCTTTATTGTAATAAAGATTCACTGATACAGTATGCATAGTCACAACTTTGCATAAAGGATGACAAATTTCATGGCAAAATTGCAACCAAATTGGAAAATGTCAATTTGCCATGAATTAACACAAAAATAGTTTATAAATACCGCTAAGGTTGTTTTACACATTTAGGAAAATAAGTATTATATGCTGCTTTCTGACAAATAGCAATAGCAGCAATAGTATAACCATACATGGCTTGAAATTTCTGTTTTAATCTACCGGCTACTTCCACGTTGCTGCCGACAAAGCCCAAAATGAAATGCAATGGAGATTTAATATATTTCACATTAAAAATATATTAAAATCATGCTGGCCAGGTATCATAGTGCTTGTACTCTCTACTGCTGTTCAGGAGGGCTCAGGTTCAATTTCTGGTCATGCATTCTAGCACTTAGGACTGGTAGTGGCTAGGAGTGATGGAAGCAGCCGGCTTAGCCTCTTGGGAAAAGAGTGCTTTGTATTCCACAACAGTGATCTCAATGGTCCACTAAGGAATGGCACTAACATTCTCCTAAGGGAGTTATCGCCAGTCTTCTTGTGTGGGAAGAATGCTGACAGTGGGGCCTTTAAGGTGCTAGTATAGGGATTGTGGGTGGGAGATTTACTTCAAATATGACACTTGTAGAAAGAACTGGCAACATGTCATATTTTTCATAAAACTGTGGATTAAATCACATCAGGATGTGCACATACCAGATGTGAGTATTTGCTAGATTATATGCTGTAACTCCTGTCATCATTTACTCCTTTCCCTCCTTCCAGTTTGCTATTCCACTTGTTGCATAAGACCTAACATGAGATTAAAGCTATTTGGGGCAAGGCCTATAGCTTTGTAACATTCTTTAAAGTACAGACCAAGGCAGAGGCATTCAGCATGCAAAATTGATTTTTGTTAACTCTTCTATCGTTTGAGCTCAAGACTGACACCTAGAACCCCATCCGAATTACTTTAAATTATCATGATATCAGTGCTACTTCTGCAGGAAAGCTCCCTAAACTACATGTATCAGTTCTTTATCCAGTCAAATTCTAAATGTCTCATGTAATAGGGCATTTACCATCACTTCCATTTGGAAACTATTTTGTAATGAAATAGATTTCACCAGTATGATATTTTTCCTGATAATCATCCTAATTTTGCCTTTTCTTAATTTCATTTAATTAAAGCTATATACCTTGTACCACCCTAAGAAATTCCTCTCCTTGGCATTTGTCCTACCCCAATATTATCCACTTTATACATGGTTAGCTCATAAATCAATCATTCCAGCTTCTTAATAATTTCAGTTGCTTTTCTGTAAATTCACACATTTGTTTATATTTATCTAGTGCTGAGGTGCCTAAAATTGTCCAAAGTATCTTAGCTGAAGACATACAAGACGTAAAATTTCCTGAAGTTCCTAAATGACTTAAGAACCTAAATCTCATTGATCTTTGGGATTTGGGCTCCTAAGTACCTAAACCACTTTTGTACATGTAATTTAACCTCCTAAAGGAGCTTTTCAAATTTTTATCCCAGAACTTTATAGATAAAGGCTTTCATCTTTATGTTCCCTCAAGAATTATTAATGTAATTCTGCTCTCATTTACACCAGTTTAAAGCAGGAGTAATTCCACTCAAAGTAGTGGAATTATACGTATTTAAAATTGGTGAGAGAGCAGAGTAGGGCCCTATACCATGTAACAGTGCATGCAACCCAAAACTGTACTTACAGCCAACTAAGTCTTTCAACCAAGTCTTCACCATCACAGTTTTCCAAGTTTCTCCTTTCCACTAAATGGGTGCATATTGGGTTAATTTTCCCCTCACATAGATTTAGCTCTCTTTTGCCAAAGCTGAACCTTTTTTTTAATGTATTTCTCTCCCACATTTCTAATCCATCTAGGAACCACTGCATTATATTTCTGCCCTATATATGAAAATGGAATTATATAACAACTTTCCATGTGGGATTCACCAGAAGATTGCCCTCAGTCCTACTAGACACATCCATGTATGTGTGATCTCCAGGTTTGTTCATTGCAACACCCTAAATCTAGGAATGAAGCTGTGCACCCTGAACAAACCCCCACTGGTACAAAACACAGCAACATGTCTGTGTCTGCTGAGCAATACAAGTCAATTGGAAATCCTAGTACTTCGCTCTCGGGACTGGCTTTGTATCGGACACAAAGTTGAGTTCAAGTTCTCTGTCCTGATATTCAAAGCCCTTCAATTTCAGAGGTTCCCAAACTTGGTTTGTGGCTTGTTCAGGGTAAGCCCCTGGAGGGCTGTGAGATGCTTTATTTACCTGAGCGTCCACAGGTACGACAGCTTGCAGCTCCCTGTGGCCACTGTTCGCCGTTCCCGGCCAATGGGAACTGTGGGAAGCAGTGGCCCAGCCCGAGCTGGGAAACAGAAAGTCTCATAGGAGCTGAACACAGACTACTGAACTTATTTCATGACAGATAAGAGAGACCATGGCCCTCATCAATTTCAAAAGTAAATGCAAAACGTTTTTCTTCAGTGTAGCTTTTCATCATACATTTCTTCACAAAACCCTATAAATTAATTAACATACTTCTTTACCAGCCTTGGAAGGAAGGGAAGACGGGAGATTATTTGTATTTCTATTTTAAATTACTGGAAGTTGCTCAGCTATTTCAGTAATAGAGAAATTATATGTAGAGTTAGATAAATAGATATAGATAGACCTTGTAAACCTGTCCATTATTAGACTTAGTAAAGTAATTTTATCCTACTGGAATGCCTCCCCTAATCTCCAAACAGACTTGACAAAATAATCCAAAAATGTACTAGTGCATGCCTCTTCTAAATAGTTACATTTCCTTGACTTTTTTGGGGGGGCGGGTGGGGGGTGGGGGGGGAGATACACTGAAAATATTCCTTTGTAGCCCACACAATTTGGGGTCTTACTGAAAAAAAAAAGTAAGGAAGGATTTTGGTTTTGGGCTTTTCAGTAATTTACAGTTGGTTGCAATGTGACTGTTTTCTGCTACTGCAATATGTACTGTGCTTTTGGAAGTAGTTTGTCTAGACTGTTTACTATAATGAATTAACACCCTTCTTGAGAACATGTCTCAAACCTTTTAACTTCACACGTCAAAGCCCTGCTATTACCTCAAGACTTGCTGCAGGTACATGACCATAAAGAGTGTTATTTGCAGTGCCCCATCCTAGCATTTGAACTGCATCCTGCAACTTGGTCCCCTGGGAAACTTACAAGCACATTAACCTGAAACAGCACCAGTAGGATTACTGTGTTTCGATATTGCTTTGAGAAATAAAAGCTCTTGGTTTCAGAAAATCTCTATGCTTCTACACAACAACAGGGAATCTCTCTAGATATAACAGATTTTTAAAACTATCTAGGCATTTAGGCCAAGATCTTTCAAAATAGAAGCCTAAAGTTAGGCTATTATATTAATATTTAGTCACCTAACTAGTAGCCTGATTTTCAAAAGTGTCAAGGATTCATTGAGGTCACCCCTTCATACGACCCATGTTCCTGATGCTAAGAAAATACCTGAACACCTTCATGCATCTGTCAAAGTGGTGAATTTAATCAAAGGTCATCCAATGAATTCTTGATTTTTTGCATTTCTGTGTGATAAAAGTTGTCCTTCACCAGAAATCTCACACTAAAGTGAGGTGGTGTAATACGTGTTACAGTGTTAACTTAATTCTTCAAAGAAGAGGGTGAAAATTCTCCTTAATGATCCACAATCTCTTATTGCTGATGGCTTCAATAATTACAGTGGTCACACACTAAATGTTTCTATCAATTTTAAAGTTTTTTTACCAGTTTGAAATATCTTTCTTATATGTATAATGAGGAGTACCAGTAAAATCTCTCAAAATCCGTAGAAATTTGAAAGTGTGAGCATACAGGTGGTACATTTAGCTTACTCTAGTCACATCTTTGGGCACCTAAGCAACTATGAACTGCTATACCATATTAATATTCTGTCCATGTACAACGAAATATCAGTCAAAATAGGAATACCATATACGATATTTCTGCAACTTAATTTTAAGTGGAACTCAACATGTAAGGCCCTTCCGTCACACTGAGTTGCAAGTATATTTACCTATTTATACATCCTTTTAATTAAACTTCTTTTTCCAAAACCTCATAATGAGTTGCTATGTCTGACATGGGTTTGGTTATAACATTTTGTCTGCTCATATCTGGGGATGAGTGGGGAAGGAGACTTGTGAAATATTTCTCTGTCTGAAAGGGGTCACCTGCTATAAAACTTTGGGAAACCATTCCAATTTGGTAGCATTTTACAGTTACTTGTACTGTCATAAGTGACTGCACAAAGTGCAAAGTAGAGGAGAATCAAGTTCTTAGGAGCAGATCATTTGCTAGTGTAAATCAGTTTAACATCATTCACTTTAACGGAACTACACCTATTTACACAGGCTGAGAACCTGGCCCCTAATCTATAATTTTACATAGAAATATAGGAATAAGCATACTGGATTAAGTGGAAAATAAGTTATTTCATATACCATGTTGTATGTAATAACACATAACATGAGAAGACTCCATGCTTCTAAAGCTAAACTGACTCCTTTTTAAAAGAACTATTTATAGACATGCTAACATTCAAGCTGTGTGCAAACAGACTAATTTCCTGGTGACTCCCCCAAACTCTTTGCTCCTGAAACCTGTGTTCCTTCCTCCAAGTTCCAAGCAGATTGCTACATAAGGCTTTAGAAAAAGTAAGAAAACAGTCCATTATGCACCTGACAAATTAACCAATGGTGCAAAATGGAAGAAAAAAAAATCCTTCTGGAACAGGTCAAATGATAAGACCATACACCTGATGTAAGACGTTCCCTTCACTACATCATTATACTATTAAGATTTCATATGTACACAGGTTGCTAATGATTATAGAATTATCCAGTATTTTAAAATCCAGCCACTGTTTATCTCAATGATATTATGCAGCAATGAATTTCTCAGGTTGAGTGCAAACTGCTTAAAAAGACATGCCCTTTTATAGGCAAGGTACTTAAAGCAAGTGAGTAGTCTCAGTGAAACAAATGCCTGCAATGGAACCACCCACATGCTTAAAGTTAAGCATGTGCTTCAGTATGTTGATAAACAAAGCCCATAATTTCTAAATTCACTGCCATATAATGTTCATGTTATAGCTTTCATCCACTCAAAATGAAATAATATTACAAATGCTTGCACTATCTGTAATTATATTCTTTACATTGTCAGCCTAAAGAGTCTCAAAGTGTTGTACAGATTTTACAGTGAACATATATGTACACTGTAGGTATATGCATCATTAACCCATCACTGAAACTCGGCCACCTCTGGGGCTGAACAAGGTGTTTATCCTATGTAAGCAACACTCAGTCTCAGTTAAGAAACAAGGAGAGACTAACAGCATGTGGTTCTCAAGTTGGTGGTTAGTCTGTAAAAAGAGCTAACAAAAGCTCCTGTAAAGCATGCCATGGGACTTCAATGATCCTGTGTAGTTAAGAACCCTGTTTTATATCTCATCAGTAATAAGAGAAGCTCGACAACACAGAGCTCTTAGCACCATGCTAAGGCATCTGCTGAGTACTGAGTACACAGTGGGAAGAGTACTATCCACTAAAGCACTAACATAATTTGCTGTAGCACCAAGGTGTTCCTCAGGGTAACCCTGTTATTGGGAGCTTATGAGTTCTGACAAGATCACAGCCTGAGGTGGTATGGAAGCAGGAAAACTACTACTGTCTCAGTCAGTAAGAGATGTTAGGTTAATAATAATTAATATAATAAAACACATACGGTTTCTATTATCCTCCTAATGTGCACATAACAATGACTAACATAAATAGGAGTTACACAAGTGAATCAAAAGGAGAATAGATGCTATAAAGCCTATATTTTGATGCATGAAAACAGCACTGCAGCTTGTAGTGAGGTGGAATGGCCTCCCTCCGAGCTGAGGGGGAGGGACCACTCTCTGCCCCCTGTGGGGGGAGGGGAGCCAGGTTGGGCTCACCCCTTGTGTCGGAAGCAGAGAGGCAGAACTTGAAATACAAAAGGCGGGGCCTCCAGCTCAGCTGGGCCAGATCCAGGGAAGAAGCCGGATGCCCGCTGCCTTGCTGCTCGGACCTCAACCAGGGACTGAGTTGCGCCTACCTCTGACCTTGGAGGAGGACCTTGAGGAGCTGCTGTTCACCAAGTACCCTGAGGAGACAGAGGACACTTGGACTACGGAGCCCTATCCTCGGACTGTGGTAGGAAGTAACTTAGGGAAATCAGACTTTAGTCCAGTTTTGCTACCAGGGCACTAGTCAGCATGTTTCAGCAGGATCCCCGCTGACCCAGTAGCGAAACCTCTACCACTGTTAGGTCCTGGGCTGGGACCCACCGGAGAAGGGTGGGCCAGGGTTCCCCAACCCCCCTGCTGCCAACTCCACCCCTGGGTTTGCAGCCTACCCACCTTAAGCTGAATGGTCTGTGTTTGTTTGCCGGCTGCCCCAGCCTGAGAGCTGGGCCTTATACGGCTATTACTCCACCCCACCCAGAGGGCTGAGCCCGACTGCGTTCGCTGTCTAACCTAGCCAGAGGCTGGGCTGAAGACTGCTCCTTGTTCTGCCCTGCCCTGGGGGCCAGAGCACCCAACTGTATGTACAGTCTGTCCTAGCCAGGACAGCCACCAATGGCTGGACAACCACCAACCAACAACCACAGCTGTTTGTCTGAAACCCCTACATTATATTAACCTCCTATAAATTAATATTAATGCTATTAGCCACTTTAAAAGTACGACATTCATTTTCTCATTTTTACTGTATATTTCAGTATTTTAAGTGACTCCCGTTGTTCCTGCTGTGATATTTATTTTATTATAGTAGATTTCTGTTTTATCCTTCCATATTTTTCCCTACTGCAGTTTAATGAGTTATTTTTTATGATAGTCTTACAGAAAAAAGCATCTAGGACACAGAGATGAATATTAAGATATTTATTTGTGTTTTAGGCTTTACTCTATTCTATTTTTCTACTCTGGAGATAAGTTTATTTCTTTCTTTTAATTTAACAGACTTACTTTAATATACAGTGCCTCTCCAGAAATAACTAGGAAGGGTTCCTCTTGCCGCTATTGCGAGCGGAAGTCCAAGCTCTAACTGTATCTGTCAGTTACGTTAGTGACAGTACATGAGACTTCGATTTAGAAATAGTCTATGGATTTTCAGTCCACAGAGTAGTGGATGAAGTAGGGGGGGGATGAAATAGTCTCTCTAGCCCAGATAAAGGGTTAATTAATGTTATATGGATCAGTCAGAGAAATAAACCTCTCATTACACTGAAAGGTAGGCTTTTTGTGTATATGTGTATGAGGAAAGGTGAATATCCCAGTTAATAATTATTAAACTTGATTTTCTCCAAGCTCTCCTACTGTTATGATTCATTTCTACACATTTGAATTAAGCAAATAATTTGTTTCAGAATCACTCAAAGAATATCTTGAAGACCTGTAATTCTCCTGACCTAGCCTCAAAATTTGATGCTCAGAAGAGTTGTCTTGCAGTTATTGTTTAGTCTTCTATTCACACCCACCTGCTTGGAGAGTTATTACTTGTTGTCAATCTCCCAAGACTGAGGCTCTGCAATGAAAACACTCTCTATGGGCATGTTTCACTGCAGAGTTCACTCAGGTTCTTTCTCGGATGTTGCCGCTGCCCCTAGTCCTCTTCCATCCAAACAGTAAACTCTCTCACCTGAGTTAAGTGGTGCTTTCAACACAAGGTAGCTGGCGAGTAAACAACCTAGACTAGACCTTGGGTGATGCTTTCATTCCGGCTAGTAACACACCAACTTTGCAGTGATGCTACAGGCTAAATCAATCCTGAGAGCTGATAGTCCTGTAATGCCTTACACAATGCCCCCCCCCCCCCCCCCCCCCCAGTGTGCCCAGAAGGACAGACAAGCTCTCCCACAATTTACTGGGAAAGAATCAGATCTCTCAGCTTACTGTAGCACAAAGAACCATGGGACAAGCCCCAGATGTGCTAGTGCCACACATGGGTGAGCGCAGCACACAGTAACTCAGGTATGGCTTTGCAGTGTTAAATCTTCAGTGAAGACATACCCTGTTAGAAAGAAAGCTGGTTCGCTGTAGCTCACTCCACAGATCAGCTACCTATGAGTATTATTCCACCTTCCATGAGTATTCACAGGCATGCTATATTTGCTGAATTTATTGACAACAGGTTTTTCCTGTTTCCTGTTTTCCTCCTATAACCACTAAAGAGCTAAAGTAGAAAGTGTGTTGGAGCTTCTTGGCTATCAACACAACTGTTTACTAAGTTCCAGTCAGTCACACTGCTTCATTTCAGTGATTAGTTCTTAATGAACAATATTGTAAATGGTGTTCAGATTTAATGTCAAATATGGAAAATCTGTCTCAACCCCATTCTACCAGTTTAAGAATCTATAGGCTATCACACAAGTTGCTTCATATTAGGGGTGTCAATTAATCGCACTTAACTCAAGCGATTAACAGAAAACAAATTAACTAGATTAAAAAATCTGCTGCGATTAATCAGTTTTAATTGTGCTGTTAAACAACAGAATACCAACCAGTTCTTTTGCACTGTAAAAAAGATAAACTAAAGAAATAGTAGGTTTTCAATTCACCTCATAAAAGTACTGTAGCGCAATCTCTTTATTGTGAATGTACAATTTACAAATGTAGACTTTTTTTACATAACTGCACCCAAAACCAAAACAATATAAAACTTTAGAGCCTAAAAGTCCACTCTGTCTTACTTCTTGTTCAGCCAGTCGCTAAGACAAACACGTTTGTTTACATTTATGGGAGATTTACAATGTCCGTAAATCTCTTATGTACGATGTCACCTGAAAATGAGAACAGGCGTTTGCATAGCACTGTTGTTGCTGACATTGCAAAGTATTTGCGTGGCAGATACGCGAAACATTTGTGTGCCCCTTCATGCTTTGACTCGCAGACGCTAAAGTTTTATATGGTTTTGTTTTTGAGTGCAGTTATGTAAAAAAAAAAAATCTGCTTTGAACCCAGTAATTTATGGTTGAACTAGAACATATCTTTGGAGGATTGTCTATATTAGCCTCTTTTTCACCTCCAGTAAATTGACTGTAAATTAACTTGAATTAGTTAACATGTTTGTAAAGGCTAATGTGGACACGCCCCAACCATTCGGATACAAAACTAGAATGTGCCATGGAGTAAAGTACAAATGCTTGTAGCCTGGAACAAACATTTGGATAGAGTCCACCCTAGCCTTTACAAATGTCATACATACCAAAAGTTAATTGACAGTCAGTTAATTCACAGTGAAAAACAATGTAGTGTACACAAATCCTTATTCAGCAAAACATTTAGCATGCACTTTTAAAAAATATCAATTAATACCCCCATAGGATTCAGTAATCCCATTCTTAGACTATGTTAACATGAGAGAGCTGAGCTGACAGCGGCACAGCTGTAAGATTTCTTGTGTAGCCGCTCTATGCTGATGGGAGAGAGCTCTCCTGTTGACATAATTAAATCACCCCCAATGAGCTCTCCTGCTGACGTAGCGCTGCACACGCTACTATGCTGGCAAAACTTACATTGCTCTGGGGTGTGTTTTGATGATCTATTCCAGTGGATAATTATTCCCACTGTTTAAAATGTTCATTTAATTTACAGTGTGAATTTGTTTGACTTCAGTTTCCAGCAACTGGATCTTGCTACACTTTAGTATGCTAAAGTAAAGTATTAGTATTACCTGTCAATGGGATTTTAAAAAGCAATTAGCACTGGCCTAACTTTGCTCCCATTGTATTCAGAAGGAACAGAGTTAGGTGCGGACTGCTTTTGAAAATCTCATCCTATAGGATTGAAAAGTTATTATTTCTAGTTTTATGCTGACCAATTTCTTTTATTTTATATGCAAAATATTGCATGTTAAATAGTCGATGCACAAAAGAAGAACCTATCATTCACATTAAACCAACGACTATCAAATAGATAATCATTCGTTTCTTCTCTCCAAAAAATGAGACAATTTTTTTCTGATTGTTTTATTATGGACTTGCAAGTGTTTTTTTGAAAGACTTTGACAGGAAAATAAAGAGACTGATTTAAAAATAAGAATAACTTAAGAAAGCAAAAGGTGCTAATGTATTTACTCCCTTCTATACTGTACATCAGGCCTGCACAACATATGGCCCACATGCGGCCCGTGCAGGCTCACTGTGCGGCCCGCGGGGGATGGGGTAGAACAAACAAAAAAAATTTTTATTTGTTTTTTGCTCAACAACTTTGGCGGCCAGAGAGGGTTTTTTTGCTCAACAACTTTCCTCGCATCCGGCCCTCGGCTGTTTTCTTTGGAGTAATATGGCGCTCACCGCTTTACGAGTTGTGCAGGCCTGCTGTACAGCATAATTCGGGTGATGGAAAAAAGCAGACAACACAGGATGGTTGGAAAAAGGTCTGTTGATGTAATAATCATTTTTGTACAATTTGATT
This sequence comes from Macrochelys suwanniensis, assembly GCA_033296515.1. NCBI lineage: Eukaryota > Metazoa > Chordata > Testudines > Chelydridae > Macrochelys > Macrochelys suwanniensis. The sequence goes on along the minus strand of CM065780.1, from coordinate 29,910,493 downwards.
TTGACATGCATCATAAAAGAAATCCATCCCAAAATGATCAAATAGCTCCTGGTCGGAACTGAGATGGAGATTGAGGACACCAAGAAGCAAACAGGCTGGTAGTTAAAATACTTCTCTTCTATATGCAACCCCACACAATAAAAATGAAACGGATCCATACTCTCAAGCATTATGCTGTCTACCATATTTCAAAGATGTGGAGGTTCATCACAACTTCTACACAATTTCATACTCAGCCCATATAACCTCTTTGATCATTCTAAGTTTTCTTTTTGTCTCTAATGACGTCATCCTTTCTCTGTAGATACTTCTGTAGGCTTTGTGAATTTAATCACAACCACACTTCCCTCCTACCCCCCGTCCCACTGGACTTGAGCACAATCTGAGTGACCTTCTGATTTCATTCTCACTGAGGCACAAATTATTATCTTCACACACAAAGTGACTCAATATCTGAACCTGGAACCATTTCAAGCATAAAAATGCTGTGGGCTGTAACAGCGCACCTTGTTCCACAATTCTCCCTCTCAAGAGAGCGCAAGACATACAGAAAGACATACTGGTGTTAATTGACCTAATTGGGAAGCATAATATGGGGAAAAGGGGCTTTAAATGACAAAATATCAAGTTAAAAAAATTGTACTGATAATCAAAATAAACACATTTCCTTGTTCACAATTCAAATGCTTAGCAGCATAACACCTCTCCAACAGACTGTGATTTAAAACATTATATACATGGTGGGTGAGGAGGGGAGCTGCACATTGATTTTCAGATTTGAAGTTTTAAATGGGTTGGATTTTATGCTAAACGAGAGACTGCAAAATGGCAGCTGTTCTCAGCATGTAGAGAGGAAGTACAGCAGGGTTTCTCTATAGCCACGGGAAAGCACAAGAAAACTGTCAGAATTGCTTTGCATTTCCCCCTCCCCCCAATTTTCCTGTGAGGAGCTGTGTTGTGAAAGCAAAACGTAAAATGGACCTGAATCTTTAAAGGTACTCCCTCAGGAGTGATGGTGGTGAACAAATCAGATATGAGTTTGCAGTGAGATTTTGCACAAAGGAAAAGGCTAATATGATTTTGAGCACAAACACAAAGGCATTAAGTCACAGAGAAGCAATGTGACAGTTTTTGTGCATAGCTTCGGAGACACCATATTTGAAATACTCCATTCAATACAGCCACCTTATTACTGGAAGATATTGATAAAGTAAAGGGAGCTCAGACAAGAGCAACAAAAATGTTCAGAGAGCTGCAGGAGGTAAGATTCTAAGAGGTAAATAAATTGAAGCTTGGATAAGAGAACCCTAAAGAATTCTTGTTAAGCCCAACTCCCTCCCTTCAAAGTGCTGTCTACACACTTACACGGCTACTTTTAGAGAGCTAGGCATATCTGAATTCCCGAGGCTTACTGCCCTGGCTAGTTTATTGCCTATTTGAAACTACCTCTGCGGTAGTTCAAGACTTTATGGCTGTCAAGACCATGACTATGACCGCCACGGGACTATCTCAGGTGGTGTCTTTCTCAATGCCTGATGGTGATCACAATTTGGATCTTTCTATCGGGTAAGGTTTAGAGACTGGAGTGTGATGGTTTTGGCTTGAACCTGTACCATGGCCTGTGAGAACACAGCCTCTTCATTTTTTAGTCCACCTTTGATTCCAGAGGATGTGTTTTAATGATCTAACTTCAACCATTAATTCATAGAACAGATTGGGTTTAGTTCTCTCTGGGGATACTTTATTCTACAGAGGCCACACCATCAATAATCCAGTTGCATGATATGATTATTCCTCAACTAATCGGCCTCTCCTTATTGCTGTTCTTATTATATAAATAACCTAAAACAGATGAAGCTGAAGGAAGGAAGCAGTACAAGGATTAAGTAGAATTGCTAGCCAGATAACCAGAAGGTAGCAATGCTTCAGCCATGGGTCCTTTTGCTTTGCTCCCCCGCATCCCTGTATGCTGAGGGTTGTGAAAGGTGTAATGGCTGAGCGGAACAAAGCAGCAAGAACAGGACTGAAGAGCTGGCTTTAACTACTGAAAGGGATACAAGGGTTACAACTAAGAATAATGTTATGACATTCATATCAGGGAAAGCTTCTTGATGGGAAGATCTACTAACTATAGAATAGTTTCCCAAGGGTGGCAGTGGCAGACCAAATCCAAGGAACATTTAAAACTAGACTAGAAACAGTACTAGAAAATGGACCATGGAGAACTATCCTGCACTGAAATGGACTAGTTGACCTAACAGAGGTTTTCCATCCTTGATTCTGTAAGCTGATGAAAATCTTTAACTCTATACATTTGTAATTAATGCAAAATTATTTCACTTTCCACTCCCCTGCTAATGACATTTCCGTTACAAACAATTATGCTTATAGAGCATTGTGAAAAATGTTTGTATAATGATATTTTAGTCTTATGGTCTAAGAAACGCCCCCATACCAAATAGCCAAGCTATTCTCATGTTGTAATACATGTGTCTCTAAAACAAACAAAACCGCCTCTCCCTTCAAAAAAAGGTCACTGCCTAAATCCAACAACTCTGCTCAGCTCTAGTAGCTTTGCTAGGACAAGTCATGAGATCCTTTTTTAGGTAAATGGAGGCAACTGTTAAATGATACTCTCTCTCTGTATGTTGTTGTTATTCATTCATCACTACCATCTATGAACAAGCATAAGCTAACATCACAGATACCATTTCTCTCCTGTGGCCTGATGCTAGATTAGTGATGGTATTGTCTTTCACATTTCTTTTGGTACTTTTTGTTGTATCTCTGTATTCCAAATTCCACAGAGCAACATGTGAGGTAATGTGTCATCTCTGAACAAGAGCCTGATTAAGCCACATGGAGTGATGAGTCACTCTTGTGCTAGACTCTAGCCAATCCACAAGTAAGGAGTAAATCTGGTGAATCTCAAAGCAGGTATATGGCCTCACAGGAGAAAGAGCAGCTCAGTCTACCCAACCTCATTCTCCCCTGCCTGACAGTGGTGACGGACTCCACAGACCTTAGCTTGCTCCAACCTAGCTCCCTGTCCTATGCTTGCCTTCTTCTGACTCTGCTCTTGATTCCTGATTGCACCTGTGACTACTGGCTCCAGTTCCCTGCCTGACTGCCACTGCTCCAACCACCAGGCATGACCATTGTGTGTGTCATTTCAGACACAGAATAACAATCTAATTTTTGTGTCTACATTTGGCACAGATTACTTTAAATACACTGTACATCTCCTGGCCTACTCTGACTGACAGCCCAGAAATAGCCTTTCAAATTGTGTCAGATTCTCATCTCTCTGTTTGAAAGGTACAGCTAAACAGTTTTCATGGCAGTCTGGATGAAATCTTGAATCTAGCAAATCAGCTGTTTTTGGCTATTGTACCAACCTTTTGTCTAAGCAAAAGGTACATCATTTTATCTTTGCACACTAACGACTTACAGAAAAGTGGTGCAGCTATCCATTGACTTTAGGTCATATGATAGTTCAAAGTAATTTATTTATCAAAACAGAACTATTCTCACTGGCTGTACTTTCTTATCATATATTAAGTCATTATTTTGTATTTGCTCCAATGTGAAATTAATGAAAATGCTCCATTATCACAAACAGCACTCAGATCTTGAAAAAAATAAAAGGACAGTGGTTTCAAAATCCTTTTGAGAATAATGTGATCTCATCAGCTGTTGGATATTTATCTAATAATACCATCAACAAACATTATCTTCATTTATTACACTGCTCTACAGCCAAAATGGTTCTGAAATAAATGTAGTCAAACTTTACTAATTCTGGGTCACTGAGAACGAAAATGATGCTTAAAATTGTTGATTGGCTCTAGTTTTCAAGACATGCTATTGGGTCAGTATATACGACCCTTGACTTGGGAATGGCGGAGGATAAGTGAGTTATAAAGGGAAGGGATCTCAATTTAAACCAGAAATGACTAAAAGACATCTTTGACTGGATCTATGAATAAATCTATGACTGGGTTTGGACAGTACTTGCTTTTTAGGCAAATCAATGAATGATGCAATCTGAAGCTGGTATTGCATCATACATGATATGAATTGCATCATGTTATTCCTAGAAGTCATGGATGATGCAATCATAACGAAGCTCACATCACTCTGCTGAACAAATTGCCCTCTATCAGCTCTAGAAATCATACAGTGTCGTGCTCTCTTATTTGTCAGTGTTTGATTTTGCAAAGGGACACATTTCTGTTTAGCCAAAGTGAGCAGAGATGCCTTGTACTTGTGTGAACAGTGCAGATAACTTCTGCTATGTTTGTGGTGAAGTGACTTTTGCATCACAAAAGCGCAGTATAACCACTATGGTTAAGAAAGCCTATCACCTTTATTTTGGCTGCAAAATTGGAGATCAGGACAAGAGGTGGGCCCCACAAATATGCTGCAACACTTGTGCAACAAATCTTCGCCAGTGGTTGAACAGGAAAAGGAAATCTATGCCTTTTGCAATGCCAATGATTTGGAGAGAGCCAACAGATCATACCAGCAATTGTTACTTCTGCATGGTGCCTCCAGTTGGGAAAGATGTGTCAAAGAAGAAAAAGTGGACTGTGCATTATCCAAACATTTCATCAGCTATACGCCCAGTACCCCACGGAGAAGGACTGCCGGTTCCTGATGCACCAGAATCATTCTCACTTGAGTCAGACGAGGAAGAGGAAGAGGATGAAACTTCTGGTCCTGAACCATCAATGTCACAGGACCCACATTTTCTCCCATCCTCCTCCTCTGAACCACACCTCATAACACAAGGTGAACTGAATGACCTTGTCAGGGATTTGGAACTACCCAAAAGTAAGGCAGAGCTGTTGGGCTCCAGACTACAGCCGTGGAATATCCTGGCAGGTGATGTTAGGGTTTCCATGTTCCATGACCGTCAAAAGGATCTTGTCTCATTCTTCTTCATGGAAGATGATCTTGTAGCCTGCAACAACATCGATGGTGTGATGGCACCCTCAACATCGTTCACGATCCAGAGGAGTGGGGACTGTTCATTGATTCATTGAAGACGAGTCTTAAAGCTGTTTTACTGCAGAATGGCAATGTTTTGCCATCAATTCCAGTTGGTCATGCAGTCCATATGAAGACTCCTAATCAAGACTGGAGCTCCATTGTGTACAAATACATAAGACAACTCAGTCCCTGCCAAAAAGCATGTACAATGTAACAAATAAAAGGTGTCAGAGAAAATACATCTACTGATGCAATACTATAAAACTGTTCACTAAAAGTAGACAGGTTGTTTCATGGTTGATGAGAGTACAGAAGGCAAAAGTTACTGTTTCTCCTTTCGCTAGGAACAGCTTTAGAAATCTCAGCTACTTTTCACCAGGTCTGAGCCCAAAAGTTAGAAGCATCCTCAGAACTCTCAGGTTGTAGCTGATTTAAAGGTGGTTAGAGAAGAGAGAAGCTGTCAGACAGAACGAGCAAAAGACTGAGTCTGCAGCAAATACAGAAGCATTTGCAGCAGATAAAGGAGCACCTTGGCTGGGAGGTGGAAGATGAGACCATGCAGCCCCCCCGACCACTCCTCCAGTCACAATCCACAATTTCCAAGCCATGTGGGTTCAGGAAGAATTCAAGAGAGAAACTCCTGGGTGGAGCCTAGCCAGTGACTCAACCAGCACAGACCAAACACACCAGTGGTTGTGGAAGTGTCTGATACTCATGATCTCATGAGATTGCGTCCCGTAGTTTTCTTTTCACTTTCCATAGTTTTCTTTTCAGCCATTGTTTCCCCTGTGCCAGTAGCAGTGAAACAATTTTTATATTGGGAGTAGTGAAGGTCACTGAACAAAACTGTAAACCCTGCATATGATGGAAACCACTTGATGTCAGGGGGTGATGCTGTACCCTAGGCACCCCTAGTTCCAGCACCTCTGCCCTGTGCCAACCATCTTCTATGCTCCCCTCCTTCCTTCCTTCCATCCCTCCCTTTTATCTTCTGCCATGTGCCAGTCCTTACCTCCTCCCTTCTGTGTATTTCTATTGAGATAATCCCCTCCTACCAAACACGCACAACATTTAAAACACCCTTTCCTCCTGCATATAAAGTAAATGTGGCACTAACATGACATTTACAAGTCATCACATTGTTTACTCTGCTTGTATGTTATCCCTCTCTGCCATGCTTTGTCTATCATGTCTATAGAGATCAACAGCATTTTGGGCCTCTTATTCCATGTTTATGCAGTAGCAGCATCAAACATTCAAAAAATCATGAGTCATGCTACCAAAAATAATTTTATATATATTACACACACACACACACACACACACAGATTTTTTTTATTTGTCTTCTATTTCTGAGCCTTTAATACACATCTGGGTCAAGTTTTCAAGCCATTCTTTGCAGCCAAGAGGACTAGAAACTTACTTTTTTACAAAAATGAAAGCTAGGATTCTCATGTAATTACAAAACATTAAGATCTGAGGCTTTAAGAAAAGTATCAACTGTATCAGCACTGGCATAGCACTAGTACAGTAGAGCTCTGATCCCAGTGGGCTTCAAAGTATTACTCAAATCCAAATTAATAAACTTAATAATAATACTGTTGGTTCTTATTTTATCCAAAGAAAATATACTGGTGCTACTTTCCCCTTATTTAGAAAAAATCAGTAGAATATTTATCTTTAGTCACGATGGGCAAAAAAGATCTTAGAGTACAGGTTTCTTTTCTGTCACATATACTCAGTGCTGACATTGCAGTGTAAGCCAAAGTCCTTTTGTGAGATGCGAACCTTTCACGTCATAGTGCAACAGGAAGTATGCTACCAACTGAGCCATATTAAGGGCTAGCAAAGGCAACACCAGAGAAGATTGGAAAAACTCTCACAATTTCATTTCAAAAGGATAGCTCAGTGGTTTGAGCATTGGCCTGCTAAACCCAGGGTTGTGAGTTCAATCCTTGAGGGGGCCATTTAGGGATCTGGGGCAAAAATTGGGGATTGGTCCTGCTTTGAGCAGGGGGTTGGACTAGATGACCTTCTAAGGTCCCTTCCAACCCTGATAGTCTATGATTCTATGACAACTTTAGTTATTGCAGAACACACCACATTTTAGCACTCTCAGCTTTAATTCACAAATTCTGTTAAGCCTGTTTAAAAGACTGCCTTTGTGAGTCTTATCATATATTTCCAAGATAAATCTACTGTTACCCAAAGAACTTCTGTCTACCAAGAATGATTAACATTAATTTGGAGAATCATCTCTATTGACAACCTTTTGTATTTTCCTCAGACTTGTTGTATATTGATTTCTTTTCTGCTATCCTCATATCAAGATCAACAGAACTTCTGGAAAGCACATGTATAGATAGTATAAAACACTGAGTGCATAGATATTTGAATTTTCTACAAAGTAACACTACCTTTGTTTGTAAATGGATAAAGTCTTGTATTTCAAAAGTATGTTATGAATAACACAGAGTGGGGTGGGACTGCATTGATTTTAACATTATTTTAATAACTTTTTACACTTACTATATAGTGTCTTTCTTCCAAGGAATTTAAAGAACTATACAGAACATTAATTAAAACTCACAATTTCACCTCTATTGTACAGAAACATAAACCGAGGAACAGTGGAGTTATGTGACGTGTCTAAGGTCATAGGTTGCGTCAGTGGCAAATTTAAGTATAGATTTCTGAAGTCCTGAAAACTCTCTGTTCTAATTACTTGATATATTCTCTCTCTATAGGAGCTCACAAATCCACCATCCTGCCCACTGAAAGAAAATAATCTTTATAATTTTAATTGTTGTATTGTATAATCTCGCATCCATAGTATCATATACTCTATTGTTCTTCTTCCCTCCCCAGAAAAAATATGCATTTTGAACATAAAAGTGGACAGTACTGAGAATATAGTACACATAGGCCAAGACAGGAGTCACATCAGAATTGTCAGTTGCAAATGTCAAGCATGTTTGGTTTTTTCTCTTTCAATAGTTATGCAAGTATCTGAAATGAAGAGGCATTCTGTTTGGCAGAAAACATACATTCATCAGCACCAACCATGTTACTTACTGAAATCTTTCATCAACAAACATATATAAAATATCAAATTTATTTTCTCGAAGTAGACTTTCCTTCCTTCAAAATTACACTAAATGTCTGAAAAAACAGTAATGTAGCAACTGCATGAGGTGTAGCGGTCATAAGACAATTGCAACCCTAGGGGTGCTAGAGTCAACTGGCACTATCCCATGCCTGGTACTGCCCCAGGTTTATGATTAACTCAGTGGGAACTCAACAAATATCCCCCTCTTAATGTCACAAACCAATAAAACTGCATTACATTTTTTGAGAGACCTGGGGCATAGAAACTTTTAGAAAACAAATTATGAAACAATTTGCCTGTTTTTTCTGTATACCAGGGAGTGACTTTAGTTTAGATGAATTCATTCTTTAGAAAAAAGCTTTTAAGGCTTTGGGACTCCAAAGCAGTGGTTGTTCCCTTGACTGATTTTGCCTGAAGAGCAGTTAAGTTTCTGGTGATTAATCCAGACTTTTCCCTAGTAAACAGATATTGACTACCAAGGACTGAATTCCCTGGAGCATGGGTGGCCAACCTGTGGCTCTAGAGCCACATGCGGCTCTTCAAAAGTTAACATGCGGCTCCTTGTATAGGCACCGACTCCGGGGCTGGAGCTACAGGTGCCAACTTTCCAATGTGCCAGGTGGTGCTCACTGCTCAACCCCTGGCTCTGCCACAGGCCCTGCCCCCACTCCACCCCTTCCCGCCTCCTCCCCTGAGCCTGCCGTGCCCTCACTACTCCCCCCTTCTCCCCCAGAGCCTCCTGCACCCCACGAAACAGCTGATCGGGAGGTGTGGGGAGGAAGGAGGAGGCGCTGATTGGTGAGGCTGCCAGTGGGAGCGGGGGAGGGGTAGCTGGGAGCGGGGGGGAGCTGATGGGGGGCTGCAGACGTATTACTGTGGCTCTTTGGCAATGTACATTGGTAAATTCTGGCTACTTCTCAGACTCATGTTGGCCACCCCTGCCCTAGAGGTTAATTGGCCAGTCCTCAGTTTACTGCACGTAGCATTTTGGGTGTATATTAAATAACTCCCATATAAACTGTAATTTTATTTGCCATTAGGTAAACAAGATTCACTCTATATTCAAAATTAGTTTTATGTTTAGGACTCAGGCTGACACATTTACATGGCGGATGGAACTGAGATCCACTACTGACATCATTTGTGAAAGTCAGCTTTGTATGTGTGTGCAAAGTGACGGAGGAATAAATCCATGATTAGAACTAAATGAACTTGTTTACCTAAAATCTATGTTAGTAGTAGTAGGATATTATTTTTTAATTTACAAATAATAATTTAGTGTTTGTCAAAGGTATCAAATTGAGGGTAGAAGATACTAAAAGATTAACATGTACTAGTGGCGAAAGCAGGCTTAAAGCTGGTAGTCCTTGGTTCTATTCCCAGCTCTTCCAATGACTTGTTTTGCACACTTGGGCAAACTTCTTAAATTCTCTATGCCTTGGTTTCTCAATCTGGAAAACAGAGATAATGTTCTTTATCCGCCTCAGTGGGGGTATTGTAAGGCTTAATTAATTAATTATGTAAAACCCTTTGAGGTCATGAAGGTGCCAAGTACTGCTGTTAATATAATTTCTAGTTATCTACAGCACAGGTAAAGCACAGACAGCTTCATTACAATATCCCACCAATGTGCCTCAACCAGGATGCTGGAGGCACCACCTCTAGGGATGAAAAGGCAGTTCAGAGTCCCTGCATATTTAGTCTTTAGGCTGTTTACAGAAACAGACAAGGAGGATTCTAATTAGTGCCAATTGTGATGGGGGCTTTTGTGACATGGACATTTGTCCATTACAAATTGGAATGAGATCACCAAATTTCACTCATTTCACATAAGTGAGAAGCAGTAACCTAACAGTGAAAGGTATTATATGTCCTTACCAATCTTCTGAGCCACCCCTTAAGACCATTTTCTCACCTATTTACATGAACCTGAAAATCCTAGTCTGACAAAAAACAACACTCCTAAAATATTATTAAAATATTTTGCCTATACTTAGTAAAGAACTTATTACAACCTGAAGTCCAATATATTAGTTTCTCATTTTTTAAAGATTATTCAAGTGCTAGACTGCAAAAGAATCTTGGGACAGTGTTTCAATAAAACACTACTTAGCCTACTATTTCATTTTGATAATACCAGCTTTCTAAAAGGTAATGAATACATCAGTAAAGATTCAATCATGAGGATGAATAAAAGAAATAGTATGATTACTTTTTGGCTTGGGTTTTGAATATTTTAAAAATACTCAAAGTGCACTCTTTTCAAGGTAGCAACAGGAGCTACATGATAAGAAAGACAGGGAGCTCTAAGAGTTATGCAAGTTTTTTATTTTTTTTTCTTACATAAGAGATCTACGACTTGGAAGTGTACATGCAATATGAAAAATAATCTTTCCAGATTTCTGAGCCTTAGAAAAGGAAGTTGGCTAGATTCAGTATTCACCCACCTCTAAAACAATATTTATAGTCAAATTTTCCTGCAAAACGTCTTTTATTGGGTTTATATAATAGCTCAGATTTAATTGTTTAATTAATGAGTTTCCCACAAACAATAGAGAAGACGAGATTTTGTTTTGATATGAAATATTAAATACAACAATTAGCAGAAATCTCTTATTGCTTTGCATTATTTTGACCAAAGTGGTGTTTCTTTGGTCCTGCTTTGGGAAATATTTCCCTCCAATAACTAATTGAATTGAAGCTTGCATGTTCTTTCCCTTCATAGGCTTCATAGCCCTAAGCTGCACCATCTCAAAGGGGTGTGGGCATGGTGGCTGCATGGGTGTTGATTCAACAACACATCTCCCCAGTAAGCTCCTCTGATGGAGCACCTACGGAAAGTCACCCTTCGCAGGAAGAAATCCCAAGGCAGGGTGGCTTTCCACAAAGTTGAATCTTCATAGAGTACAGCAGGCTTTGCTGGCATAGGGCTGTGCAATGAACATTTTATTTGCCCTTATGGGGTGAATCTAGCCTGCATTTTAACTGGATTTCTGCTGCCCTAAGAAATATATTCAATGACAAGTATCAGAGACATTCTTGGATCTTGGTCTCAGTAGCACTACAAGAAAAGACGTACATAGAGCCACACCCGAGAACTGAGTTCTTTTTGAGCTCCTTTGCCAGTGAAAATGCTTTGTTTCTTGGTACAGAGAAGACATGTGCACTATATGTCAGAAAGGGTCAGAAGTTATTATAAAGTTTTGTCTAACATAACTTTGGTGACCTTAGGATTAGTTATGGCCACACTGACTCATATCCTGTTAGCCTTACTCATATGAGTAGTCAATGGAACTACTCTTATGAGTAAACAGAGGAAGATTTGGTGTATTATCCCTAGCATGAATCTATAAAGATGTATGTAACTGAATGTTCGCAAACACTCATATGACATTAGACTGCCCATGTCGGGGCTGAATATAGTCACTAGCAGAAATCTGTTGGGGAAATACACACTCATGCATTGTTTACATTAGTAGGCATAAGTATACATTTAGGCTTTCACTAACAGGTTTTTAATTCTTCTCCTCCCTACCAAGCCATAATTCTTCAAAGATGCACTTTCTTTTAAGATATGTTCATCTGAAAATGTTAGTTATGAGCCCCATTGATGTCGTCCTTCTTGATTATATTTTAATCCTCAAGCTATGGTTAATATCTATGTCCTTACACACACACACATACACACACACACACACTTCTGTTACTTAAATCCTGATGAAGACCCTGGATACTGTATTTGGGAAGTTAGACCACAAAACAACCATGTCAAATACACACTCAGTGAAACATATGTGTGAATTGTATTTTCCTACATCTATACTACATGCAGAAACAAGTAGATATTTATTTCCTGGCAGAGATTAGAAAAAATAGATTACATTATACTGCAAAGCACCTATGCCTTATGGATTTAAGCAACTTAAAGTTACCTACAAACAGTAAGTCGAATACCTAGATGTTCTGGGTATGTATAAGCATTATATGGAAAAAGTGTAATAAAGTATTTTTGGACAAGCAGGGAGTTTTCCAACTATCACCCAATTTAAGCAAAATCATCAATTAGAATACTTCTCTCTTTTTTATTATTATCATTTCCATCATGACTATAACCATATCTAAAATATGACTAGCAGGATTCCAGATGCTTTACTGTAGATGTCCAAAAGGAATCTGTTTGTGATTAGAACATCCTGTACAATGCAAATCCTTTCAGTGTCCAGATGCCACAAAAATGATTTAAGGATTTTGTTTTCTCGTCCTTGTTATGGAAAGGGGGGAAGTTGCCATTGACTGAAAGGTGGAAGTTTAAACAAAATATTGTAAAGCCTATGTTATGTAACACAAAGATGTCACTGAGCATAGTTAATACCGAGATAGGCATATTTTGCCCTAGATTTCAATGAAGTGCAACCATGTCCCATGGTTAAAAAGGGGGCAAACCCTTCCCTTCCAATGTGGAGGGCGGTGACCACAGGGGCATCAGATCAGTTCTAGTACATATTGAGAAAAGGTTCATGAGGTTAGAAATCTGCATAGCCCTTTGCATGCTATAGATCTGTGCTCCTTGGAGTCTATCCCTGCACCTTAATATGCAGAATTTTTTGGGGGGGAGGGGAACTGATGGCAACAGTGGAGCAGAAGTGGGGGACAGTGGGTTTAGCAACAGCCAATTCCTCCACAAGAGCAGTCGCATGAGCCATGGAGGCCACTGCTGTCACAGAACAAGTGCAAGAGGTGCTGAGCCAATCTGTGGCTGTTGCACAGCCTAGAGAGGAGGATTTCCTTCTCCCACAACTCATTCAAATAGACCTCATACATACTACTGGGACTGTGCATTGGACTTACGAGACCTGGACCTGCACTTTACATGAACAAGACTCCCACTAAAGTCTGTAACAGTTCTGCTTGATTAAGGAATGCATGATCACGCCCCTAGTTTGGAAGGCAGCATGGTTGGAGGAATAAGCACAGGAGAGGTACTCAGGAAATCTTTCAATCAAGACTGAATGTTTTTTTTCTAAAAGATAAGTTCTAGTTCAACCACAACTATTAGACTTGAAGAAGTAATTAGTTCAGGGAACTCCTATAGCTTGCATTATGCAGGAAGTCATACTAGGTCACAATGGTCCCTTCTGACTAGACCCACGTCAGAAGTTTTACAGTGAATCATTTTCTTCGTGAAAAAATGTTGATTTGTCAAAACCAAAATGGTTTGTGGGGAAGGGTCAGTTTTGATGAATTTTTTGACTTGAGAAGATATGGGGGGAGAAACCCTATGCAATGGCCAAAATGTCTTGTTTTGACATTTGCAAAACAAAAATATTCTGGTTTCCCAATTCAAAATGACTTTTGGTTTTGAGATTTCAGCTAATTTTAACAATAAATAAATAAATATTAGTTGAAGAGAAACAGAACCTTTTGATTAACTTGAATGAATTATTATTCATTGTTATTAATTATTATTATTATTTGTGTGTGTTGGTTTGTATAAATATTTGAGATTTTGACTTTTTTCCTATTTGGGAGGGAAATATTTGTGAAATCTCAAATATTTTCCCAGAATGGGAAAACCATTTCCTACCTGATTATACTTCTGGCTTTACATCTATGCACCTATACAATGTTCTACTCATGCCTCTGCAACTAACTCACTGTACAAACTTAGGCTAGACACTTCACCTATTCTTTCTCGCTTTACCCATCTGTAAAACATGGATAATATTTCCCCTTTTCTCCTATAAGGGCACTGTGAGGAGTAATTAATTAACATAAATACATTGATCTGAGTCTATGCAATATAGTTGTAGACACATCAGTCCCAGGATATTAGAGAGACAAGGTATAGAGGTAATGTTGGTCCAATCAAAGATATTACCTCACCCACCTTTGCTTTGAACCTATCAATACTGCTTTAAAACAAAACTGAATTTTCATTCACAGCTGCTTAAATCAAAATAATTAAGTAGAGTAGCATGGTACAATTTAAAGACATAACAATATGAGATTAAGACCAACTGTCTAGTTTTATCTTTGAATTTCCTGGGGTTTGTACATTTATATCATAACCATATTTATAACTGCCTTTTTCATTAAAAAAGAAGTTTTATTTATTTTAGAGTTGCTTCAGTCTCTCTTGTGTACCCATGTTTAAGCAGATTTTAAACATTGTTGTGATATGATAATCCAGTTTAACTCATAAAAAAATTATGTCTCAAGGAAAAAAAAAACAGTGAGGCAAGCATATGTCAGATTTTCCTGATAAGTGTTCTCATCTCCCTGACTGTTTTTAAATACAAATCATTTAACTGAAAGAAGCAATTACTTTACAATCCCTCCTTCACATTCATGTTTAATACAGATTTTGATCCATACTACGGACTGTCATGAATAAAACCTACATTTCAGGAAAAAATTTCTTAAAAAATGAAGTGGCCATGCCCCAGTTTCCAAGCAGTAATAATTTGGCCCTAAATCTTTATGACGATAAATGGAGTGCAAAACTTACATTTTCCCCACTTACCCCTCAATTAGAAGGAAAAAATGTAGCTATAAATCACCCCTTCGCTGAAGGAGAAGATTAATTAGTCAGAAAACTCAATGGACCACATCCCAAGCTAGTGCAAATTGGTATATTTTCACTGAAATCAATGGCGCTATGTTGATTTACATCAGCAGAGGATCTGGCCCAGTGCTGACTTCCTGAGGTTCAAAAGAAGTTTTCTGTCCCATGGAGGGGACAGGGAAGATGGTCTTCCAATCACAGAAATATTTCAGGAACTGCACAGATGTAAGGGCAATTGTTCAGTGTGGCAGACCCACCAGGCTATTCTCCGGTTGTCCTAGGGCCTTGCTCCCAGTGGTTCCCTGGCTGTTTCTGTGCCTCCTGGCAGAAGCAGAAAGCACCAAGCAAGGAAATGCAATAAGTAACATTAACTTTTATGGGAAATTTCCTTGGTTTGGAAGGGGAAGATGCTCCCAATTAGAAGCAGCCATTCCACAGTTCCACCCCAACTCCAACCCACCTGCCCCCTGCACAGCGTCAACCACATGCACTCACATGGAAAAGCTTATGTGAAGGGAAAGGAGCTGCTACCATTTGGACTTATCACCTCTGTACATGCTATCACCCCCTTTCATGGATGATCAGTATGGGTCCAAATAATTTTTAAGAGCACAAAAATTTTCTGAAAATGCAACTTTCCCCCCTCATGATTTAGAAATAACCAAACTGTGTTTCCTTTTTTTTTTTTTTTTTTTTTGGGGGGGGGGGGGGAGGCGTTGTTTTGTTTTCAATTGGAAAATGTGGGAAAGAAAGTAAGTTTTATTTGCTCTGGAAACCCCTAAACATACTGGTTTTACAATGGAAATGCTCCCTTGACTTTGAATTAGACTCCTATGAACTAGAAAGAGCATGATGCTATGTTAGAATTCATTTTTTAAAGAGAATTTTTTATACATATGCATTATCATCTCACAGTATGATGTATTTAGCTTATTAGAATCCCAACAATTGTAGAAGGTTAAGCCCATCTAACCTGACAAGATACACAACTTTATTGCATTGAAGGGGGGCTTTCTGCAAATGGACTGAGGTTACAAAACTAATAAAAAGTCTGTACAGTTAAAAGTATGGTTTAAACATTTCAGCGCTGGAGCTAAATAAAGATTAAAGACTGATCAGTTTGATTCTTTTATCATAAATGCTTTCAACAGGAGAGGATGCAACATTAACACACACACATTATACATCAATAGTATGCTACAGAAACCAAGTTATGGTAATAAATATATTTTGGGATGGTAGATTTTGTTAATAACAAATTTTGTTTTCTTATCAATAATAACCCCTAAGCAAAGCTCTTAACTTTACTTTCATGGCTATGGTTATTTGTCAAATCTCTCTTCATCATTTATAGTGTGAATTTTTTCCTTTTAGCTCAGTGTTGTGATAGAATCAATACAGATCTGCTCTTAAAATATCTGTCTCTGACCTGTGTTTGTTTTAAGCTGCATCATTCATAATGGTGATGGATTGGTAATGTTATTCCTTTGTCCGCACAAAGCTCACAGCATAAAAAGTGCATATATTTTATGCCCAAGGTCAGGAGAAAATTAATGGATAAGAGCTAGATAAAATGGAGTTCAAGCTGAATGGGCTGAGTGCTCTCTACAGGGTACAGACAAGGCAGGCAGTACAAAGCCCATTATACTCAAATGCTCTTGAAGCATTTCAAAGCGAAATTGTTTCCACAGGCTAACACATAAAAGCACCAAGCTTTAACTTTTCTGTTGCAAAGATAGCCTACAGGTACTGGGATAACGTTCCTATTCAGGATTTTATTTAGCATATTCCATTTATCAGACTCTACCTTAAGCCATAAAACCATTCAGTGTTTATGACTGAAGTTGTACAAGTTATGTTTATTTGTCATTAGTAAACTTCACTTTACAGACTTCCCTGTCCATCCCTCTCCTAACATGTCTCTGTCAGGGGACCTGGGGAATAGCAGAGCCTTCCCAAAGGAATCATTCAAGCACTTTCATAGATTAAAGTCTGACAGGACAAGAGGAAAAGTGCAACTGTTCACTTGCTATGAGAGTTTATTGGAAAGATTATTAAAGAATACCACAAAACTCAGAATCTCTCAAAAGCACACTTCTTAAACTGGAAGAACAGAGGAATAGTGGAGGGAAATATACTGTAAAGGAAAGCTACAAAAGTAAAAATGCCTTATAGGATAAGGCAAACGTCACTATAGCAAAACCTTTACTGTTAGAAATACTTCTAATGAACTGCTCTTGTAGTCAAGGATATTGCCCATGCAAGGTACGAGGAAGAAATTATTACAAAGGATCTATCAAATTTAAAGCTAAAATAGCACACAGCATGCTTTGAATGGGGGTGTGTAGTGGAAGTTGGCTCTATTGAAGTCTTTCAGAGGTGCTGTAGTCTCCCTGGGTAGTGTCAAAAGGAATTCAGCTGTTGAAGAATCAAAAATATTGGAGGAATAAAAAACATGTTAGTGATACTAACTAACAGTAATTGGATTGGGCAGTCTCACAGGACAGCTGACCCCTGAGTAGGGTGACCAGGTGTCCCGATTTTATAGGGAGTCCCGATTTTGGGGTGTTTTTCTTATATAGGCTCCTATTACCCCGCATGCCCATCCAGATTTTTCACACTTGCTGTCTGGTCATCCTACCCCTGAGTGTGGTCAGGCTCTCAGCCTTCCTGTGACAGGCTCTGCTAAAAGGAATGAGCCAGCCCAGATCCATCTGGGGATAATCGACTGCCTGTATAGCCTGGCAGTAGTTAAGGAACACCTGGGCCTTATATAAAGTGTAATGTGGACTCAGGAAGGGGAGAACACAGGGAAGAAGCCCCCGGGGAAAGAACTGCTTGGGGAGGTGGCTAGGAAGCTACTCCCAGCAGAGTTTCTTTAGAGAACCGAGGCTCCTGGAGAGAGGAATAGTCTCCGGAACACAGAAAGAGAAAGCTTCTAATGGGAAGGCTCCTCGGGGAGAGCTGGTGAGAGAACTCACCAGGAAAGGAAACCACTCCCCCCTCCTGGCTGTCTATAGGAGGAGGGGTGGGGACTGGACTGGTGAAGAATGGCTTATAGACTGGAAAGGCCCAACAGAGAACACCTTTGTCGCTGATATTCTGGTCCAAGGAGACTTAGCCTATTGGTGCAAAAGCATAGAAGTATGTTGAGATCATTGCTGTAGTTTCCATAATAGCTTCTTATTCACATGTGAGTCACCATGTTGAGGTTGGGGCTCCAAACATTTTAGCACGATGACAACAAAAGCCCTAAATGACATGCATGTGGAATGATGCTTGCAATTTTGAGTTGCAAAACATTAAAGTTGGAGGAAATGTGAAAAAAGACAGCGAAAATAATAAAGGAGTAGAAGGCATGGACTATGAAGAGAGAAACTTAACCGGCATTGCTTGGAAAATGGGTGATTAAATAGGGAAAGGATAACATTGCAAATATTGAGAGATGTTAGTCTAAGGAAAGAAGTAATGATCTAAACCAATCTGCGGTGGCAATCTGCGGCTCATGGGCCACATGCGGCCCAGCAGGATAATCTGATTGCGGGCCGCGAGATATTTTGCTGACATTGACCATCTGCAGGCAGAGCCCCCCCCGGCAGCTCCTAGTGGCCGTGGTTTGCGATTCCTAGCCAATGGGACCTGCGTGTATATGTGTATATATATATATATATATATATAAAAGCAGCTGACACCAAACTTGCAAAATTTCTGCCCAAATGGTTAAAATCTGTCAAAGTTATAAACAATGTAAAATTGAAGATTATAACAGGAAGTCTTAGGCATTCTTAACTGCAAGCTTCCCCCATCAATGCTCCCCCTATGTGATACTGATTGACAAATTCTCATTATTATGGCACATTATCCAAGTATTCCAAAAGGAAACGACATAACATTTTCACGTGAATTTTATTCTATATTACATAGGGCTTATAATACCATCATCACTGTAGTACGTGAGCATCTTCCTGTAGCACATTAAGTGACACGATTAACACTTGAGAGACAAGGTGAGTGAGGTAATACATTTACTGGACCAATCTCTGTTGGAGAAAGAGACAAGATTGCAAGCTTACACAGGATTGTCTTTGAAGGTGCTGTGCAGGTTTCTTTTAAAGACAAGGACTAAGAAATCAGATACAGAATGATCATTTCATGAAAAGTGCTCACCCATGGGTGATATGGAGTTTTTGTCCTATATCATTTTTCTGTCTGAGTTCATTTGAGAGTGTAGTGATTGTCTTGTATCACTCACACAGTTGTTACTGGAGAATTTAATGCATTGCATGAGGTGCACCACATGTTGTGATAGACTACTGCCTTTAAGGACCCATGGACCTTAAAAGGTGTGTTGGGAGGGTATTGATCATCATAGCAGTGGAGATATGTTGCAGGTTTTGCATCTGTTGTTCTGCAGGGTCTGGTGCCTCTTTGAGTTGGCGTGTACTGGTTTGTGGGGAGCTTGCTACTGATGATGAGCTTTGCATCTCCTTTGCTCCTTCACATAACAATCTGTTCCTGTTTGTACTTAGCTGTGACACTCTGAATACTTTTCCCGGACTGAAAAAGAGCTCTGTCTAAGCTTCAAAGCTTTTCTCTTTCACTAACAGAAGTTGGTCCAACCAAAGATATTACCTCACCCATCTTGACTCTCTAATATCTTGTGACCAACACAGCTACAAGAACACTGCAATGGACTAACATCTGTCACATATAGATTCTTGTTCAATCTACTTGGCAGCCAACTGACTGTACTGTATCTGAGAAGGTATTTGTTTGGCGACTTTAACTGCAGACACAAAGTTGGCAAATTCTGTCAACATCATGTGCATATCTACCTTAAAATGAAAAATTTCTGCAGATTATGGCTATATGCATTTCTATGCTCATTTGGAGACTGCTCCTAAGCCCATTGAAGCCAATGAGAGTCCTTTTAATAACTTCAATGAGCTTTGGATGAGTCCTTTAGCCATCTGCTAAGGCAAATTGTAGAACAAAAGAAAAAAAACCTGCTTGGTCTGAAATTTTGGAATATTTCAGCACTTGTTACATACCAGTCTGAATGTCAAAACAGAAGGATAGGAATGTTTGTTTCTGATATAAATTAGTCTCACAGTGAACCATAATTAATTTGCATTGCTTTTTCAAAATAAAATCTCTCCAGAATGGCCCTAAATAATGTAACTTGTTTAGCATCAAGATTGTAATCAGCTGTGTTCTTAACATTCCAGAGCTATTATTTTGCCACATTTTAGTCACATTGAGTTATGATTAAACCCTGAATGTGAAAAAAACATTATATTAGTTTATACTGGTATTTACATTTCTCTTAATAGTTTCAGACTTTATAACTGTTTAAACATAGAGGATAGCTTAGTCCTAATAAATATTTTAATTAAACGGTCAACATACTTTTTGGCTATGGTGTAAGGCCATGTTTCATCCTCGGATACATATCTACCACTCTCTCTGGTATCAAAAAGACCCATGGGACAGCAATCTGAGCTGACTTTGACTGTTATAGGACCAAGGACCTGTTCCAAACCCCTCTGAAATCAATGGAATGAGTCCCATTCAATTCAGGATTCAGGGTACGAGTCAAAGTATTTCAGGTCCTTTCTCTGGATTTACTCCTGCTTCCATTGGGCCTAATCCAATGGAAGTTTTTCCATTGATTTCACTGGGTTTTGAATCTGTGTCACTAAATAAATCAAATAAATCAAAAGCAAATCTTCCATTGACTTTAACAGTGCACCATCAAATCCTCAGTCTTTATTCCTGCAAGATCCTATTTTGAGGGAGTTACAATTTCCCTCCCATTCTTCCTACTCCTCTGAGGAGACTGTAAATGGTGACAGCTCTATACTCTTTTAGCATATGCTCTTTGATGTGCCAGTCTAACTACATTGCTGGACATGGCACCTGCATGATTGTGGTACGCAGCGACTCTATGGTGCCTATGGGCAAGAAAATGACAAAGTGCCTTATGTCTCTTCTACTCCCTTGTGCTGGCCTGCAGGATGAGCAATGATTTAGCTAACAGACTTCAAACCCCATTATTTAATATTGTCCTTTCTGCCACCAACCTCAAATTAAGTGTTTTCAAAAAGATTTCTGAATTTATATGCACCTAAACAAGTCAATATATCTCAATTTCATGAAAGAATCTATCATTAAAAGGAATTTTATAATTCTTACACGAAAAAATAAAAAGAACATTGTACTCTAGTACCTGTTTCCAAAAGAAAAGACAGGGGAGTTAGAATTTCCCAGCTTTGTTTGGAAATTGTACTATTACTATAAAGGCCCAAGGCAATATTTTTATTGGCCTCTTTCTTCTTCCTCTTTTTTTCACTGAAGAGTATCCCTTTTGGACCGAGCTTTGATCCCTCCCCAAAAACAATTAAAACCAATGAATTCTTCAGGTGTTCTATTATTAACTTACTTAAAATATTTCACCACTGAACTAAAAATAAACCAAGGATGCAACTTAGAAAAGAAGCAATGTGTTTAGAATGTTCCAAATGCAAAAAAGTAAGGTCTCTCATTCTCAGAAGCTTGGAAGTTTACAAATAAATAAATCAACACATTATATCAAAGCTATCCAACCCCGACTGTTAGGTCTCTTTTCTGAACTCGCCAACCATGATCAAAGTAACGCTAACAGGTCAACTGGGATCACAGCTTTTCTAAGCACTTTTATATTATTCATGAACCATTTTAACTACCTTGTGCTTCAGGTTGCAAACAACCCAAAGGATTTCTGACCTTGACTCAGACAAGATGCCTTT
This sequence comes from Macrochelys suwanniensis, assembly GCA_033296515.1. NCBI lineage: Eukaryota > Metazoa > Chordata > Testudines > Chelydridae > Macrochelys > Macrochelys suwanniensis. The sequence continues at coordinate 29,889,036 of CM065780.1, read as the reverse complement.
TCAATAGCGTATGTTTATATTAGGCACTTGTCACATACACTGGAGATAAGACATGTTTCCCCTGGAGCTACAGCACACTGCTGACCTATGGCTTGCTCGTCAAAGGCTATTATAATTGACTCTTCGTATATCAAACGGTTTCATGCAGGCAGGTCCATTTATAGAGAGATTGATTTCTACTTTCAAACCCAGTACTCTCTAATTTTTAAATACCTAAGATTATCTTTTCCCCCACATAGACAAGAGAAAGTGATAGAGAAATAACAGTATAAAAGCTAAACCATGCTGAGAGTAGCATCAATTTGATGAAATTTCTTCCGGAGAAGATGTTAGAGAACGCTTCAGTAGTGGTTGTGCAACAAATTGAAGCAAATAACTGTGTGTTGATATGCCAAAAGAGCAAGTGCACAGTTACTGAGGAGTTTCCTCTGTCATCCACCCTGCTAGAGGTCAATTCCTCATAATAAACCACCAGGATAATACACATTATTAGCCTACTGCTCCACAACAACCATCTTTCTTTTTTGCACCACAGTGTTAGAGCAAGAAAAAGTCTCTGACAATCACACACCTCCTCCTTCCTCCATCTTATTCCTGTGGGTTTGTTCATACCATTATGCAGTATGAACTGAACTGCTGGAAATTCACAGCCTTATATTTACAGGACAACTAGAAATGATGAACGCTTAGATATTTCTTTTCGCAAACCAGATTCAGGAGTAACAAACAGAAATACGCTCTGCTCGTAGCAAACAAGGAGTTTCTGTGTGTTGTTTTAAAGGAGTATGAAATGATTGCAACTTATCTGTAACATACTCCTTTTCTATCAATATAAAATGAATTAGCTCAGTTCTCCTCTCCCTTACACAACTATATATCAACAGTGAGTTCATTGAAATGAATGGAGTTATACTGGTGTAAAACTGGTCTAAGTGAGAGGAGACTCAGGCTTAGTATACTTGGTTACGAACCCCAGACATTCCTATCTCTGTACAACATAACAAAAGCAGGATAAAATACTAATAAAATTCACTCTTAGAACTCTCACAATTAAAGTCAGCTGGTGGGAGGGATATAGAGTGGGATACAATAAGAGAAATACACACTATTTCCTTAACTGTGTGTACTACTGTCAACCTGCAAGGGCAACAGTGGAAATCTGATTTTGGTTGGATATAACTAAATGTCAGTAACTCTTCCTGGTGATCTGCCGCCACAGCCAATCAAGCTCTAAAAAGTTTGAAAGCATTAAGAACCTAACTTGCGGGGGTGAAAAATGAAAAGGAATATACTACAAATAACAAAATGATAGCTCTGGAGTGAATAAAATGCTGAATTAAGTTTGGGGCTCTGCCATTCATAAATTAGGGAGGAATGCCAGAAAAGTCCACAGGGTCCCCCTTCTTGTGAATTATTGCCCTGTATTTGCTCTGGAGACATCTATTGCCTTGTCTATTCATACAGAATAATGAATGAAGTTTTCAAATATGTATTGCTTAATATCAGCTATTCACCTGGATCACCTGGATTGATCGGACTTCAGCTGTCGTTAAGACTGCGCCGATCACAACACGTCTGCCATTCTTCTCGCACTCTTGCCTTTCTTCTCCACGTTTGTCCGAAACATTTAACGATGTCATCTTCCCATCTTCTTGGAGGCCGACCAGGGGGTCTTTTCTGTTCTCGCGGATACCACTCAGCAATGATTGTGGTCCACCTGTTATCCGTGAGCCGTGCTGTGTGGCCCGCCCATCGCATCTTGTTATGTCTGCTTTCCACGACAATATCTTTCACACCGCTGCGTTCTCTGATGATTTCATTTGGTATACGATCCAGAAGGGAGATTCCCAACGTAGCTCGTTCCATTGCCCTTTCAGCTACCAACAGCCGTTGCTCTTCTCTCTTCGTCAGCGCCCAAGTTTCACTGCCATACAACATGGCTGGCAGCACTGCTGAATTGAAAATATTTTTACGTGTGGTCTGGTCAATTTTTCCTTTGAGGACGTCCTTGATGGAATTAAAAGCACACCATCCTGCCCGAATCCTTCGCGAGAGTTCTCCTTTCAGGTCTTGGCGCATATTAACTTCTTGGCCCAAATATATGTACTGTTCCACTTCTTCGATGTCTTCTCCTGTTACCATTATTCGGGCTTTTCGTAAGACGTCTGATCGCATATATTTCGTTTTGCAGCGGTTCATTTTCAGGCCGACCTGACTACTTTTCTTGTCGAGTCTTCGTAGCATGCTCTGCAGTTGGTTGGTGCTTTCGGCAATTAGTACAATGTCGTCTGCAAATCTGAGATGAGATAATCTCTCTCCGTTTATGTTGACACCACTCCTCCAATTGATCTTGTTCATAACCATTTCGAGGCAGGCGGTGAATAGTTTCGGTGAAATTGTATCTCCTTGCTTTACGCCTTTCTCAATTGGGATGCGGAGGGGAGTTTCAAGGAGAATAATGTCTGTTGTACATCCAGTATTCGCTTCCTTCAACAAACTAATGTACTGCGTGTTAATGCCCTGCTCTGCGAGCCCCTTTAATATTGCGTTAAACTCAACGCTATCAAAGGCCTTTTCATAGTCGACAAAAGCAATGCACAGCGGGAGTTTGTATTCCCTCGCTCTTTCTAGGAGCTGGCTAAGGGTAAATATATGGTCGATTGTACTGAAATTTCTTCGAAACCCTGCCTGCTCTCTCGGCTGTTGTTCATCCAGACTCTGCGAAAGTCGATTTGTTATCACCTTTGTGAAGAGCTTATAGATGAGAGAGAGCAGGCATATAGGGCGGTAGTTCTTAAGATTTTCTCGATCACCCTTCTTGTGCAGCAAGATGGTATTCGACTCCTTCCAGCTTGATGGTATTTTTCCTTCTTCAAGATATCGACTGAATCTTAAAGCGAGGGCCTTCCAAAGTTTTTCGCCTCCTGCATAAATCATTTCTGACGTTATTCCATCTTTGCCTGGAGCTTTTCCCTTCTTCATTTGGTGTAGTGCGCTTCGGACTTCGCTGACGATTATTGGGGGGACGTGTTCTTCTGACTCTTCGAGGGTTGGGAGGGGGACGTTGATTCTTGATTTGAACAGTTCTGTATAGAAGTCCTTGCAGACCTCCTCCATCCCTGCTCTGTCGATTACTGTCTCTCCATCCTTGTTCTTCAATGCTGTTACGCTCAATCTATACTGCGTCAATTCCCGCTTGCATGTCCTGAGGCTCTTGCGTGATTCAGCTGTTTTAAGGAGCTTTTCTTTCCCGAAGTTCTCGAAGTCATCCTTCATTTTTCACCGTATAAGCTTGCGCAGAATGCAGTACTCGAGGTTGTTATCCGAGCTCCTTTTCATGTTTCTCCGCTTCTCCAACAAGCTTTTTGTTTCAATCGAGATTCTTCCCTTCGCCTTCTTCAGCTTTTTAATTTCAGCTGCTTTTATGCAACATCTCAACTTGTCAGCAAAGATACTATAGTCCTCATCACACTTTTCCATCTGGCTCCAGTCAAACCCAGAAATCGCTTTTTTCAGCTTTGCTTCATCGAATGTCTTCGGCTGCTGTTTCCTGTTTGCCATCTGTAACGCCTCCTTTCCCACCGCTTCGTTGAAAATCAACTTCTCTCTAAGCAGGCGATGGTCACTGCCGGTGTTGAATGGCTGCACCACAGAGACGTCTTGAACGATGCGCCTTTTATTGACTAAAATATAGTCGATTTCATTCTTACTCTTCGCGTTTAGTGCGATCCATGTCCACCTTGTTGAGATCTTCTTTTTGTACCAGGTGTTTGCCACGTACAGTTCTTTCATTTCTGCCGTCGCTACCAGCCTCTCTCCTCTTTCATTCCGAACTTTTCACCAGCTTTCCCTTGCCCGACCTTGGCGTTGAAATCTCCCATCGTGACAGTGTAAGTGGACTTTTGTGCGAGAGCTCTTTCAAGCTCTCGGTAGAATTCTTCCACTTCTTCGTCCTCACTTGTACTTGTGGGAGCGTAGGCCTGGATGACCTTGAGGGCAGCTTTTGACTCCATCTGAAGATGCAGCACACCGATACGTGATGTTAGCTGGCATGATATGACTTTCGAAGACCAATCTTTATTGACGATAAATCCAACTCCTCCAACATTTCTAGCGTCATCTCCCTTTCCGAGCCTCACAGCACTTCCATCCTTCCAGTTGACTTCCAACTCCTTCTTTCGTCGGGTTTCGCAGACACCGAGAATATCGCATTTTATCCTTTTCTTCTCCTCCATCAGATGGTTTAAAGTTTCCTCCTTTGCCAGTGACCTACAATTGTAAGTACACACAGCGAGGATTGTCCTTTTCCATGTTGGCCTAGCACCTGACATTTTTAGCAACCTCTTGTCGCTCAATTTCTGCTCCACCACCGTAGAACGTGCATTTACTCGTGTTGTTTTAGCCGTTAACTTCAAGCCATCCCACTGGCTAGGTGGGCAGGCATGCGTACCTCCTCAAGCTTAGCTAGCCTTCAACCTGCAAAATCCTACCTCAGCGCCTCAACGTGGTGCAGCGGTGACCCTGGCCGTCTGACAGCTATGGTAGCGGGGCGTACGCCCTGGTATGTTTTACCATGCTACAAAGGTGTCGGACTATCCAATCCAGGGAGGAGGGTTGCTCTCTCAGAGGAAAGAGCGCTTTTCCTTCTCCTTATATCAGCTATTATCAACTAATATCTTGCCATTTTCTTTGGCTAGATGTATATCTACCAGAAAAAGCAAACAAAACCTCAGAAATGTTATTGAGATAGTTATACTTTTTTCAATTAATAGAATGGATGGTAAATCTACTCAAGTCTTAACATGTCCCGTTCGGCAAGTACGCTGGAAAATTATGCCCAACCTAGATGCCCTGGTGAACCAAGATGAAGGAAATAGTAGTCCCAGTTTTGCTTTAGTTTCAGCAGTATAAATCCAGAATAACTGCACTGACAGTTATTAGATATGTTGTAAAACAAGAGATATACTGCGACAGATTTTGCCTTCAGTTACAATGGTGTAACTTCAGTAAAATCACTCCAAAATTACACCAGTGTAACTGAGAGCGAGGGCCGGCTCCAACATTTTTGCCACCCCAAGCAAAAAAAAAACAAAAAACCCCAAGTGCCGCCTACAGAAACAAAAAAACAACCCACCCCCCAGCACCCGCGGAAACACCCCCCCCCCAGTTTTGCACCGCAACAACCCCCAACCAGCGCCTCTCCCAGCTGCAGGAGTGCTGCGGGGAGGGCGGCATGCCCGCCCGCGGTCCTGCTCTCCCCCAGCTGGAGGGGCTCCGCAGGGAGGGCGGCATGCCCCGCTCTTCCCTAGCTGGAGGAGCACCGCTGGGAGGGCGGCATGTCCCGCTTTCCCCTAGCCGGAGGAGCACAGCGGGGAGGGCGGCATGCCCCGCTTTCCCCTAGCCGGAGGAGCACCGTGGGGAGGGCGGCATGCCCCGCTCTCCCCCGGCTGGAGGAGTGCCGCGGGGAGGGTGGCATGCCGGCCTGTGGCCCCGCTCTCCCCTGGCCGGAGGAGCGCCGCAGGGAGGGCAGCATGCCCCGCTCTCCCCCAGCCGGAGGAGCGCTGCGGGGAGGGCAGCATGCCCTGCTCTCCCCCGGCCGGAGGAGCGCCGCAGGGAGGGTGGCATGCCCACCCGCAGCCCGGCTCTCCCCCGGCCGGAGGAGTGCCACAGGGAGGGCGGCATGCCCGTGGCCCCGCTCCTCCAGCTGGGTGCCGGCGGGAAAGAGCGCCGCCCCCCACGGCTTGCCGCCCCAGGCACGCACTTGCTGCATTGGTGCCTGGAGCTGCCCCTGCTGAGAGCAGAAACTTTCCCCTGCTCTGCTCTTCTTTTCCCTTTAAACAACAACTATAACAAATAACCAAACCCTTGGAAGTGGGTTCTGATCTGAGTGACATTTGTTTTAATTGGTGTAACTCTCTTAATTTGAATAGAATTACTCCGGGTTTGGACCAGAATCAGGCCCTGACTGTCAAGAATAATGTATAGGACAATGTCTTGAATAACTTGTTTTCTATTATGATAATGTTGTACTTTAAACTACAAGTTAATGAGACTAATATGAAGAAAGCGATTTAAAGTCCAATATGCCTCGATTTAACCAGCGTCCTTTTATTATAGTGTTATAACTGTTTCAAAAGTAAAAAATGGAAAAAAGGGTTATTACAGCTTAACCGTTTATGACTTAGCTTATCTAAACTTCTAGTTTGCTTCAGGTGATCATGTAAAAACCTGAGGACTCAGATCACATTTCAAATAATACAAATTTAGACCCACATTCTGCCTAATTGTCACACCCAGATACCACAGATTTTCATGCAGCGTAAACAAGAGCTATATTTTGCAGCTTTGTCATTTGAGCTATGTGAAAATACTATTCTGGTATCTACAAAATCAAGAGTTTATATATTACAATCACTGCTGAAACTGGACTTGCATAAAATCTGAGGTGTGTACATGCCAAAAGCAAATCTACCCTAGCTAAATAATTGTTAGTTTTATAAATGGATAAAAAAGAAGACTGAACCAAATACAAATGTAAGTGTAATTTAAGGGTGTTTTGAGTTAATCGGCAAAATGTATGTGATTTAGTTTATGTCATAAAGCCTGACAAATAAACATTTTTAATTGACAGTCAATAGCAAAGGGAAGAGGAATATGACTATTATAAACAATTTTTAAATAATGTATAACAGTAATAATGTTTTGTCAAGATTGAAAATTGCTGTTCATAGCGATGGCTGCCGACTTGCTTACCACCAGTATTTTTTTTAAAAAACAGTTTATGTTATGTTCACAACTATGATTAATGGCTGCTCCTCTTAACTACCGAATATTATCAAAATGAAAATGACATAAAATCTCAAGGCCACAATTTAATGGAAGGCAGAAGATCAGTCTCCTTGGAATTCTGCTGACAGAATATATTTTTTAAAATGGGTGATGATAGCTGCACTGAGCATCGTTCTGTATGAAGATTGAGCACGACGGCCCTGATTCTGCAAAACACTTAAATGTGTGTGCTTCCCTTTTAACGTGTGAGTAATCATATCCATACTCAGCAAAGCACATAAGCAAGTGCTTAACGTTAAACACATGCTAGGTGCTTAGCTGGACAGGGATGGGAATACTTACATGTTTAAAGTGAAGCACACACTTACATACTTTGTTGAATAGGGACTTACAACATGTTCTCTGCTTAGGTGGCGCATGAGAGTGGGAGGGAAGGAGAGTGCTAGGAATTCTTTTCTTCTTGTGTAAGCACCAGGACAGGATGTCTGCACAGTGCTTAAGGAGAGAGACAGCCAACTATCACACACCACACCTGTCCCCAAAACAGGGCGCCAGGATTTGGCGGGCGGCTGAGCTCCCGCGGGCAGGGGGCTGGCTGCGGGGGGGGGGGGGGGGGGGCGCAGCGCTAGCTGGCGGGGGGGGGGAGGAGGCGCAGGGCTGGTGCAAGGAAGTTTCGTCTAGGGCACAAAACTTCCTTGCAGCAGCCCTGCCCCAAAACAGCCTGGTCTGTGGGTCAGGGGACCTACTAGCCTATCATCCCATCTACTGACAGTTATTGACATCCAGCAGCCTACAGCCACTACCCTGTGCTGAACAATAAACTGGCATTCTCCATTTTACTATTCTAAACTTGGGGGGCTGAAGTGATGATGGTTGGTGACTGGACAGGGGAGATACCAAAACACTATATTCTTTGTCTAGAACTCCAATGCCATACGTTCCTAACAATACTTGTAATTAGAAAATCCATATTTCATTCCTTGCGGGATATTTAATTTCTTCGTCTATAATATATTTACTTTCTACAATAATTTGTCCATGAAAAAAATATTACTGCATCATCTTTGAACAAGGTGTAAGATTGTACATCTCTTTGGAGAAGAGACTTTGCCTTCATGCCTGCCTTTAGCAAGTACTTTCCATGCTATTTTCACTGTGCAAATAGTAAACAATAATAAAGGGTATTGGCGAGGCAACAGTGATTTTGTGACAGCAGATTTTAACAGTAAGTACTTAATCTAAGTGACACCCACAGTGAGGAAGCTATTATTAGCAATGTTGATGAGGAAGTATGATTAGAAAGATAAATGAAAAAAACAGGATATAGTTTAGATGGTTTGGAGAAGGGAAACAAGGCTGTAGGTGGGGAAGGGGAAGGATGATTTAGGATAACTGACAGAATCCATTTGTACCTAACATTATCAGGCAGAAGCACCCAAAACACTGTAATCCTTTGCAATGCAGGAAGGGAAAGGGTGCATGGAACAGGAATATTAACTCACAACCCGTGATCTCTCTTCATGAGACAACATTACTCAGAGCTCGAGAGACAGACAAAGGTCTTTATATATCCTGGCATCAGCACAGATACAGATGCAGGAGGAAAAAGTCACAAGCACAGAACGAAACAATTACTGATTCTCATAATAACATGTACACGCTAGAAGGATGACAAGGCAGATCCTCGGCAGGCACATACTGTCATAGCATCATTGTGGAGTTTACCTGCTCTAAGAATCTGCCCAGAGGTGTTTTAAGTGATCCTATTAGGATGACGTCTGCACAGCGGTGCAGTCAATCTTCATTCCAGACCTCCAGAGGAACAGGGTATTGAGCCCAAAGAGATCAAAACTGAGAATATAAAGGGGCTATAATAGTTAATGCTACAAGTAAGAGTTTTGGAAGGGATATCAAAACTCATGCTTCAGGGACTAAGGCAATCTTGAACTATTAGAGTTTAGAAGGAGACTTTTACAAGGGGAAGATTACCCAACAACTGCTTATTGGGGGTGTTTCTTGCACCAACTTGTGAAGCATCTAGTATCGGACACTGTCCGGGACAGAAAACTGGACTGAAAGGGTCTAATCCAGTATGGCAGTTCCTACATTCATATGGGCTGTGTGATTCTCTCTCTCTCTCAAGCTATGACAAAATTCAGCCTTGGAGTAAGCACAAGCAACTTCCCAGAAATCAATGGTACAAAAGGTTTTCAATGTTGCTTTAAGTAAGTAGGGCTGACATCTCCTGTGGACCAAAGGCCATGCTAGGATCTATAGGAGCAGGTGTTTGTTCTTTATTAAACGTATCATCTCTTTCCCTGTAACACAGCTTTCCAATAGCAACATATTATCACAGCTTTGCATTAGCAACATATTATCAGATAGCTTTAGTAAGTGTTTTCTGTATATTTCATTCTGATTTTGCTAGGTTGCATGATTTTTGACTTGTAAGTAAAGTTAATAAACCCTATAATAATCTTTGACTGCAACCTATTTAAGGGTCTGAATCTCCTTGAGGCATGCTATTCAGAGAATACCCACACATTACCAGGCAGACCTGTCCTGATCCCTTTACATGGGCAGAGAAGAGAGTGTTTGAACCATTCCTCAAGAACACAGACAAACTCTTCTCTCATGCCAAGCCAAACTAGAATAAATCTACACTAAAGAAGTGCAACTTTGAGTTTCCCTTCGGGCATTAGGATGGGTCACAGAGTGACAGCTGAAGATGACATAGAATCAAGACATTTGAGAAAGGAGTTTGTGACACATTCCAGCAACTTTTCCAATCTATAAAGCATATTGTGTAGTGTGCACCATCTAGTCCCACTTAAGCATACTATAGCAGCACCTGAGCACTGAGATAACCTGACACTTTTTATGTAGTTCATGAATAGAAGAAGGATTTCAGGAATCCATATACGTTAGTGAAAATTATCTATCTCACATCATGTTTTTCTACCATTTTCAGATTTCTTTTAAAAACAACAAGATTTAATTTAGAAAAGTATTAAAAAGTATAGCAAATGCCAACCACACATCTCAGAAGGTTGCTTGTAAGACATCACAAATGATGGGGAAAATGGGGTTATATGGAGAGATGAGTGAGGGCACGTCTTTCTTTGCTTATGACTAACATCCTTTTATCGGAAGTTTATTTTGTTAGTTCAAAGATGCTTATGGAAGGAGAAAAATATCAGTACCAAGCTAGATTGTAGGGGCAAGCACGAGCAAATTTTACTCCATTCAGTGAGTTGCTCTTCACTCACACTGGATTGTGAAAAAAGGTTCTAGTGTGCATTTTAAAGCCAGAGCTACACTATGGGGATAGGAAACAGATTTGTAACACCCAAGTAACTCTTCCAAAGGCTATCTTGCCAAGTGCAAATAAAAGCCTTAAACTGGTAGCATTCACCACTGTCAAAAAGATGCATTTTGTGCCTCTGAGGACACCATAGTTACAGAGCTGCAAGAACTTCCCATTCATTTGTTGTAGGTAAAATGGTCTAACAATTAATGTGGGTCCTCCTGAATTAAGCAACATTACAGAATGCATTGAAGATACAACTGAAGATGCATGTCAACCATGAGGATAAATAGATTAGATAAACAGCTCTCCCCCTGGGCCACTTACCGCCTCCTATACACAAATTATCCAGCTAAAACCTGGAAAATGAAATTGGGGACTAGCTCCCATGAGGCCCTCAAGTCCCACTGAAACCCTTAATTTGCTAAGATTTTAACATCCCCTCTACAAATTAGTACTTTAATATTTCCTCTAATTTTTAACCCAAATTCCAAAATTAATAACCCTCCTCCCCACCCCCAAATACTGTCCCTATTAACTGATTTCATGATTCTTTGGTATTTTATGTGGTTCACATCATTGTTGAAATTTTGTGATCCCCTAACCAGATGTCTACAAACCTCACTAACAAGGAAAAGGACAAGGCTGCACTGAGAAAAATCAATATACTACATGGCTTGGTCAGGTTATATCCCAAAGGGACAATAAAGGTATCAAGGTCTACTACACCTTCAGCTGAAAATTATACCTTTCTTACAGAACTGGGGAGTCACTACAACCTTTTAGCAGCAAAGCAGTTAAGTAAATCAAAACATGTTCTGAAGAATCACCAAGGTGTTCAGCACAGAGGTTATTTAATCTCAATAGGTCAAGTTTTATTCTTAGTAATACACATTCAACCCCAATGAAGTCAATAGGGTTGCAGATGTGTAACTTTCATCCAGTACTCATGAGATCCTATGCGCTGAACCCTAAGATCCTTACTCCAGAAAACTCCCATTGGGTTCAGTAAGAATGTGCTTGAGCATGGACCTTAGAATATGACCCTATACATTTATTTTGATTGTCAAGCTTTACATTTACAATGCAAAGATCATTACCACCAACAGCTTTGGAATGGAATTATTATATTTTAAAGAATTAGGAAGCTGATTGTCATTATAAATTCATAATGTACATTACAGTTTACCTTTGGTTTTGTTTATTTGTCTCTCCAAAAGTACATTTATATCCCAAGTGAAAATTCTGTGTAAAACTGATCTTTGACTATTTAAAGTTTTTCTTCTTCACTTTCTCTTTGCATCTGAGGATAAAAAGTGAGCATGCTGGTCTACTCTGTATTGTGAAATTCAGGGCTATGTTTTTATTTTCCTTTGGAGGCTTTTTTTTGCTACAGAAGCACTTCATTAAGTCAATTAGGCATGCTCCAGTCAGCCCCAGCAATTAGACAATTTTTAGCACCTGTGGAATGAGAAGTCTGCAGCAATAAAGTAAACTGTATTCCTCCCAGAAGGAGAGTTGTACCGCTTGAGGTGTGGAAATCAAACTTGCAAGAGTAGTGGTTCATTACAAGCAGGGGCAGGTTTCTCAGGATTTTTTCTTTTAAAGCAACTAGGTTTAAAGAGTCAAACAAAATAATGCAAAAGCAATAGCATATTTTTTGGGGGTGGAAAGTATAGTTAAAAGGCCAGATCCTCCCACATTAAATGAAGATTTGCATTGGCACAAGTCAAAAATATAGGACTGAGAAGGTAGCTGCATTTAGGGCCTGATTCAAAGACTGCTGAGTCATTTTTTAAGAAAACAATGCATGGTGCACATTCAAGTCTGGGCTCCAGTTGTAAGGATGCCAGCCCATAGACACACCCATATCACACCCCTTTTCCTCTTACGCAGCACAACACAAATGTGAGTTGTGCAAAGGTATGGCTTTGCAGAATGTTGTCCTGGATGTAGACTTCCACATCTGTGAAATCTAACCATCTGTGATGCCCAAGCCACTCTATGTCCCCTTCTAAATTATAAAGCTCAGTCTCTGTATTTAATTTATATTAAAAATATTTCTTGTGTTACTGGTCAAACATTAGCACTGCAAGCAGTTTACATCAATGCCTGAAATAAGATGGTGTGCATCATCAGCTGCATCTCCAATCTAGGTTCTATCAGTTTGCTTTGTTCAAGGGTCTGGATATGAAGTAAACAGAAAAAAAAGCATTCCACATTATACTCAAGGCCCTGTCCGTGCCATGGAGAGGAAGCAGGAGCTAAATTCTGTGGCAAGATACCCTGGATTCTGTAACATCCTGCTGCAGTAGACTGGAAATTCTGCAGCAGCTTCTTTCAAATTAAAAGGTTGAGGCTTTTAAAGCTTTTAAATATTAAAATGCATCTTACAGTCAGAACAGTAGCTTTTGTATTATTCATTTTGATATTAACGTCAATTAATTTTATGTTGGCCCTACATTTTCAGTTTCATGTTAAGGTTAAATAAAGCAGAGGAGGAAAGAGTTCACAACACTTTCTACGTAAATACTAAACAGAAAGCCAGACACGAAGCACTTGATTTGTAGATTGCTGAGAATTTTTTACCTTTGGTTATAAAACATAGAAAGTACTAAATATCGCAATGTCATGACTAAAACTCTATTAATCCCAGACCAAAAAACCCCAACCTCCTAACAAGAACCCTACACATAAATGGAACTACGCTGGTGATACTGAAGAACAAGATCTAGAGAATGTATTTTATTACTTTTTTCTTTAAGTGCAGTATTCATGAAAGGTGCCTAGCTGAAAACTCTAGACACCGCCATTTTCTGTTTATCCACAATAGAAATACTACACAGAAATTCATAGATTCATAGATTCTAGGGCTGGAAGGGACCTCGAGAGGTCATCGAGTCCAGCCCCCTGCCCTCATGGCAGGACCAAATACTGTCTAGACCATCCCTGATGGTAAGGTGGATAGAAAACTGGCTGGATGGTCATGCTCAACGGGTAGTGATCAATGGCTCCATGTCTAGTTGGCAGCCGGTATCAAGTGGAGTGCCCCAAGGGTCGGTGCTGGGGCCGGTTTTGTTCAATATCTTCATCAACGATCTGGAGGATGGTGTGGACTGCACCCTTAGCAAGTTTGCAGATGACACTAAACTGGGAGGAGTGGTTGATACTCTGGAGGGTAGGGACAGGATACAGAGGGACCTAGACAAATTAGAGGATTGGGCCAAAAGAAATCTGATGAGGTTCAACAAGGACAAGTGCAGAGTCCTGCACTTAAGACGGAAGAATCCCATGCACTGCTACAGACTAGGGACCGAATGGCTGGGCAGCAGTTCTGCAGAAAAGGACCTAGGGGTTACAGTGGACGAAAAGCTGAATATGAGTCAACAGTGTGCCCTTGTTGCCAAGAAGGCTAACGGCATTTTGGGCTGTATAAGTAGGGGCATTTCCAGCAGATCGAGGGACGTGATTATTACCCTCTATTTGGCACTGGTGAGGCCTCATTTGGAGTACTGTGTCCAGTTTTGGGCCCCACACTACAAGAAGGATGTGGATAAATTGGAAAGAGTCCAGCGGAGGGCAACAAAAATGATTAGGGGGCTGGAGCACATGACTTATGAGGAGAGGCTGAGGGAACTGGGTTTGTTTAGCCTGCAGAAGAGAAGAGTGAGGGGGGATTTGATAGCTGCTTTCAACTACCTGAAAGGGGGTTCCAAAGAGGATGGATCTAGACTGTTCTCAGTGGTAGAAGATGACAGAACAAGGAGTAATGGTCTCAAGTTGCAGAGGGGGAGGTTTAGGTTGGATATTAGGAAAAACTTTTTCACTAGTAGGGTGGTGAAGCACTGGAATGGGTTACCTAGGGAGGTGGTGGAATCTCCTTCCTTAGAGGTTTTTAAGGTCAGGCTTGACAAAGCCCTGGCTGGGATGATCTAATTGGGGTTGGTCCTGCTTTGAGCAGGGGGTTGGACTAGATGACCTCCTGAGGTCCCTTCCAACCCTGAGATTCTATGATAGACATTTATCTAACCTACTCTTAAATATCTCCAGAGATGGAGATTCCACAACCTCCCTGGGCAGTTTATTCCAGTGTTTAACCACCCTGACAGTTAGGAACTTTTTCCTAATGTCCAACTTTAACCTCCCTTGCTGCAGTTTAAGCCCATTGCTTCTTGTTCTATCCTTAGAGGCTAAGATGCACAAGTTTTCTCCCTCCTCCTTATGACACCCTTTTAGATACCGGAAGACTGCTATCATGTCCCCTCTCAGTCTTCTCTTTTCCAAACTAAACAAACCCAATTCCTTCAGCCTTCCTTCATAGGTCATGTTCTCTAGACCCTTAATCATTCTTGTTGCTCTTCTCTGGACCCTCTCCAATTTCTCCACATCTTTCTTGAAATGCGGTGCCCAGAACTGGACACAATACTCCAGTTGAGGCCTAACCAGCGCAGAGTAGAGCGGAAGAATGACTTCTCGTGTCTTGCTCACAACACACCTGTTAATGCAGCCCAGAATCAAGTTTGCTTTTTTTGCAACAGCATCACACTGTTGACTCATATTTAGCTTGTGGTCCACTATAAACCCTAGATCCCTTTCTGCCGTTCTCCTTCCTAGACAGTCTCCTTCCATTCTGTATGTGTGAAACTGATTGTTCCTACCTAAGTGGAGCACTTTGCATTTGTCCTTATTAAACTTCATCCTGTTTACCTCTGACCATTTCTCCAATTTGTCCAGATCATTTTGAATTATGACCCTATCCTCCAAAGCAGTTGCAATCCCTCCCAGTTTGGTATCATCTGCAAACTTAATAAGCGTACTTTCTATGCCAATATCCAAGTCGTTGATGAAGATATTGAACAGAGCCGGTCCCAAAACAGACCCTTGCGGAACCCCACTCGTTATACCTTTCCAGCAGGATTGGGAACCATTAATAACTACTCTCTGAGTACGGTTATCCGGCCAGTTGTGCACCCACCTTATAGTAGCCCCATCTAAGTTTTATTTCCCTAGTTTATTGATAAGAATATCATGCGAGACCATATCAAATGCCTTACTAAAGTCTAGGTATACCACATCCACCGCTTCTCCCTTATCCACAAGACTCGTTATCCTATCAAAGAAAGCTATCAGATTGGTTTGACATGATTTGTTCTTTACAAATCCATGCTGGTTATTCCCTATCACCTTACCACCTTCCAAGTGTTTGCAGATGATTTCCTTAATAACTTGCTCCATTATTTTCCCTGGCACAGAAGTTAAACTAACTGGTCTGTAGTTTCCTGGGTTGTTTTTATTTCCCTTTTTATAGATGGGCACTATATTTGCCTTTTCCAGTCTTCTGGAATCTCTCCTGTCTCCCATGATTTACCAAAGATAATAGCTAGAGGCTCAGATACCTCCTCTATTAGCTCCTTGAGTATTCTAGGATGCATTTCATCAGGTCCTGGTGACTTGCAGGCATCTAACTTATCTAAGTGATTTTTAACTTGTTCTTTTTTTATTTTATCTTCTAAACCTTCCCCCTTCCCATTAACATTCACTATGTTAGGCATTCCTTCAGACTTCTCGGTGAAGACTGAAACAAAGAAGTCATTAAGCATCTCTGCCATTTCCAAGTTTCCTGTTACTGTTTCTCCCTCCTCACTGAGTAGTGGGCCTACCCTGTCCTTGGTCTTCCTCTTGCTTCTAATGTATTGATAAAAAGTTTTCTTGTTTCCCTTTATTCCTGTAGCTAGTTTGAGCTCATTTTGTGCCTTTGCCTTTCTAATCTTGCCCCTGCATTCCCGTGTTGGTTGCCTATATTCATCCTTTGTAATTTGTCCTAGTTTCCATGTTTTATATGACTCCTTTTTATTTTTTAGATCTTGCAAGATCTCGTGGTTAAGCCAAGGTGGTCTTTTGCCACATTTTCTATCTTTCCTACCCAGCGGAATAGTTTGCTTTTGGGCCCTTAATAGTGTCCCTTTGAAATACTGACAGCTCTCCTCAGTTGTTTTTCCCCTCAGTCTTGATTCCCATGGGACCTTACCTATCAGCTCTCTGAGCTTACCAAAATTCACTTTCCTGAAATCCATTGTCTCTATTTTGCTGTACTCCCTTCTACCCTTCCTTAGAATTGTGAACTCTAGGATTTCATGATCACTTTCACCCAAGCTGCCTTCTACTTTCAAGTTCTCAACGAGTTCCTCCCTATTTGTTAAAATCAAATCTAGAACAGCTTCCCCCTAGTAGCTTTCTCAACCTTCTGAAATAAAAAGTTGTCTTCAATGCAGTCCAAGAACTTATTGGATAGTCTGTGCCCCACTGTGTTATTTTCCCAACATATATCGGGATAGTTGAAATCCCTCATCACCACCAAATCTTGGGCTTTGGATGATTTTGTTAGTTGTTTAAAAAAAGCCTCATCCACCTCTTCCACCTGGTTAGGTGGCCTGTAGTAGACTCCTAGCATGACATCACCCTTGTTTTTTACCCCTTTTACCCTAACCCACAGACTCAACACTTCTGTCCCCTATGTCCATCTCCACCTCAGTCCAAGTGTGTACATTTTTAATATATAAGGCAACACCTCCTCCCTTTTCCCCCTGTCTGTCCTTCCTGAGCAAGGTGTACCCATCCATACCAACATTCCAATCATGTGTATTATCCCACCAAGTTTCAGTGATGCCAACAATGTCATAGCTGAATTTATTTATTAGCACTTCCAGTTCTTCCTGCTTATTACCCATACTTCTCACATTTGTATACAGGCATCTAAGATACTGATTTGATCTTGCCTCCCAGTTTTGCCCCGACCCTCCTATCTCTTTGCCATTAAAGCCCACGCTCCCTCCTATTTCCGACCCATCTCCCAGGTCCCAATGTTGTCCACTTACCTGTGGGCTTTGCTCACCTGTCCCCGTCGAACCTAGTTTAAAGCCCTAATTAGCACATCAAGTTTCTTGACACTACCAAGATGTTTCGTCCTCACCTAGGGACATAACTTCTAGGATTCAAATAGTAGTATAGGATCTGTTTAATCCTTGCCCTCTGCTGAGACTGCCAACAATATGTTCCTATATGGATCGGGGGTTTGTGATGTGAATAACTGTTCATCTGGAACAAGAATGAGTCACTACCAACTGGCTTGATGCTAGTGAATGGTAATGAGAAAGTCAGGCAATTCAGATTTATTAGCCCTACATGTCATCAATAATGCATTGCTCTTCCATGGACTACAGCACATATGCTGTAAGCCCCCATCTCAGCGTACAGAAACTGGTGCTTTTGACTCTTTATCCATCAAGAAAAGAATATACTTCATGGTAAGATCACGCAATACCTAGCAGCAACAGTATGACAGAACTGTAGTGTGCCAGCTTTTCGTTCAAACTGTTTTTTCAATTTCAGAATATGTCAGACCCTTAAATATTTGGTCAGTGAAGTTTCTTGGATTTTCATATTAGTTTAAAAATAATCTTTCGCGGTTTATTATTAGTATCCTGAGAAATAAGGCAAAAAGAAAATAAGAAAGAAAGTAAGAAATACTTGTGGCACCTTAGAGACTAACAAATTTATTTCAGCATAAGCTTTCGTGGGTTAGAACCCACTTCTAACCCACGAAAGCTTATGCTGAAATAAATTTGTTAGTCTCTAAGGTGCCACAAGTATTTTTTTTCTTTCTTATTTTTTTTTGCTGACACAGACTAACACGGCTACTACACTGTAACCTGAGAAATAAGGATACTTCGTTGTTATGAACACCTATTTAGAGTACCCAAAACAAGGTCTTAGGATCAACGAAATACACATTTCAGAACTTTCAACAGAAATATTCTTGACTAATATTTATACACTAGAAAAACTGTTAATGAAAACATTGTACCTTTTAATGTCTGCATGCAGCATCTGCAGCTACAGTGCTGTTTTTTCCTTCTTCTTCCTCATGATTTTTCTTTTAATGTTTACTAAGGACTGCACATTTTTTTCTCATATGATTCTCATCTAGTCTTATTCACCACCACTTTTCATCTTGCTCCAATTCCCTGTTTCCCCTTCCTAGGTCTTACTGTATCCTGAGCAGCCTGATTTCACATAAGCATTGGCACTGTTCATGGACAGAAGCTCTAAGACGATCCGGCTAATGCACTGGCTAGATAGAGAACTCCTGAAATTCAGAGATTTTGTAAGCTAAGAAAACATGTAGAAACTATATACACTTAGCTAACCAATCTACAATCACTTTTTTCTTTTCTTTCTGCTCATTAAAAAGGCAGTCAGATAATGTACTATGAAAGAAATAGATGGATTTGATGTATCAAGTTCAAACAAATGAAGTTCTGCACTATTAACTTTTGTTTAGTATTTCTAAATTAAGTGGTTATTTTCTCTAGTTTAATGGAAAGCAAAATTAAATTAGCATTTCATAAATCCCATCCTCAGAAATAGTGCTTTTCAGAGGCTATTATATGAATCATCATAACCAGAGCTCTTATTTTACCTCCAGATACCTTGTGTCACATAAGACATTACTCCCCTCCCCCATTAACTTGAAATGCATTTCTGCATTTAGAGTTGTTAGAGTGACAGAAACACATACCCCTGCACAAAGATGAACTAAATAGGCTTTCCAAGGGGGAAACTTCACAAGTGTCTGAAACATGCAGTCCACCTCAATCTACAATCAAAGGTGCAGGATAATTATCTCTGCAGCTCCCCTGATTCCACGGGCCCCAATTTTAAGTACTAATATTCATGATATTCTTTCTCCACCTCCTACCTGCCTCACTCCAAGATGCTCAAGCCAATCCGGTATTTCTAATTTTCAATATATTAATGCCACTGAAGTTTTGAAAATGACACTTTGCGAAAATATCTTGTGGAATTGTCACCTGCCTCAACCAGCTGATCATCGCACATGGTTATCTGCCCTATGTACCTTTGCCCAAACTTCCCAAACCATTTCTCCCCATCTCATTGCCCTCTCTGACAACATGGATAAAAAAAAAATCAAAAAAATTAGATCTTTTAACATTTAAATCAGATTTTTGATTATGTAATTTAAATTATAATTGCTTTTCTTTTTAAAAATAAACATAATTAAAATGAAATCTGAATTTTAAAAAATATGCTAGGGTCTAAACTTATTATCTCTTAAAACATTTAAATAAAAAATAAATATGCTGAATCCATAAGCCTCTATCACAAACACTGAGCTACAGGCTGCTTTTCTCTATAAATAAAGAATCAGAGGAAAAACATGCGCTCAAAGTTTTGTAACCCCTTTGAGAGCATGACCCCTTTAAATCTTTTTCCCAATGGGGGAGGGGGGCAGTGAGAAAAAGGAGGGAAACTCCAGGGCAGGGCTGGCTCTAACTTTTTTGCCGCCCCAAGCAAAAAAAAAACACAAAAAACCCAAGCGCCCCCCGCAACCGAAACAACCCCCCCCCCCAGCGCCCACGGAACCCCCCCCCGGCGCCTCTCCCTGCCAGAGAGCCGCGGGGCAGGGCAGCCAACCCGCCCCCGGCGCTGCTCTCCTGGCCGGAGCGCCGCAGGGCAGGGCGGCCAGCCCGCCCCCGGCCCCCCTCTCCCAGCCGGCGGGCCGGAGCGCCACAGGGCAGGGCAGCCAGCTCGCCTGTGGCTCCGCTCTCCCGGCCGGCCGGTGTGCCGCAGGGGAGGGCGGCCAGCCGGAGCGCCGTGGGGGAGGGCGGCCAGCCCGCCCCGCGGCCCTGCTCTCCTGGCCGGCCGGAGCGCCACGGGGGAGGGCGGCCAGCCCAGCCGCCACAGTATGTTAATTAAAAAACCAAAAAACCCACACCTGGGCGCTGCCCCCCCAAGGTGCCGCCCCAAGCACATGCTTGGTAGGCTGGTGCCTGGAGCCGGCCCTGCTCCAGGGGGTGGGTCTGCAGCTAGGGAGAGAAATGCTGCAGTCTGCAGGCCCTCGGAAGAGAAGCGGAGAGAACCTGCCTGAAGCCCGAGAAGGACAGGGTGGCTGATCGGGGACACCCCAGGACAGGAGCCAGGAGGAGCACTGTGCCAGGCGGGCATTGCCCGAGAAGCTGGAGCTGGAGCTGGAGCTGGACCCAGGATCTGTATCACTGCTGCCCAGAGCTGCAGGGGCTGTAAGTACTGGGGTTTGTGACTCTGCACTGGGAATAAGGAGGGAGGCTGTTAGCTAGTTAAGCGGGGAGGGGGTCGCTCTGTGTGGCTTTGCAGAGAGCGGCAGAAGAGGGCACTGGAGGGGTTTGTTGGGGAAAGTTCACTGGCGCCAAAGACGACCAGGAGCACCCAAGACTCACCACTGGACTGGAACTTTGCTCAGGACTCCTGAACTCTGTGTGCAGACACATTGCTCAGTGTCTGCCCTTTCGGCCTGTGCTACCGCTGGGCCTGTGGGGCCTTGGTTTGGAGGCAACCCTGTTTTACCACTCCCCCTATATTTCCCCTTGTTGTTTTTTCTCTCTCATCCCTCTGTAAATAAATATTTCCCTTTCTTATATCCATTGTACTTTTCCTGTGGGTGTGTGTGTTCACTCTGGGGGGTTTGGAACAGGTGCCCCTGGGGTGGAAGGGACTTTTCCTGCTGCATTCCTGGGCGCGCGCTCTCTTGGCCAGAGCTGCCTGCAGAGCAGACTCCATCTTGGCCACGAGGGTGCTAAAGTTACACTTTTGAGATCAAGATTTATAAATATGGCACAATAGGTCAGCCTAGGTACCTTAGGAGACTGTGTCATTTTCAAGAGACTTAGGTCAGACTAGGAACTTAAGCTCCAGTCATTTTCACATAGGCATATTTGAAAAATTTCCCCAGGCTGACCTGAAATAATCAGTTTAATTCACTGACTATACTTAAACCCTCTTTTTAATAAATCATTTAGCTGTAAATGTGAAACATGTTTTGATAAGAGAGGTTTATGTATCCAAATAATTTAAAGTTATTTTGTTTAATAAAAATAATTGTATATGCTGTTGTGTGTGTTTCATTCAATTCCAGTTACCATCCTAATGCAGCTTGGCAGAATTTATAAGAAAAAAGTTAATTATCTAATAAATAGGCAACATATCATTCACCATTTTCTAACATACTAAAAATGTACAATTAATAACAATCTGACAATACTAATCTATATAATTGCTTAAATAAATGTAGATAGTTATGGTGTTCCTCCAAGGTAACAAAAATGTACCAAACCTTACGTAAAGGTTCTATTTAGTTGTAAATCAACATATTTTAATGGTTATATCAACCAATGAGAATGTAACTTCCTTTAGAAAATAACCAAAGTACAAATGGAAAAGTAGATTCAAATTGATTATTTAAATCAAGGCTTTCAACTTGGAGATTTAAATCATGATTTAAATTGCTGATAAATCAATCCACCCTGCCCTCAGAAGCTTAATCTCACCCAGAATCTAATATTCACAACTTGTTCTGAATAGAATGACACTGCAATATCTCGATCAGCTGTTTTGTCTTGGCCACCTGTTTCTCACTGAATCCCGCCCATCCCCAGCCAGCTATTCAAACCCACCCACTGTTAGTTTTCAGATTCAAAATGTATAATTACAGAATCAAAAGTTCTTGTAGCCCTTGCAGTCTTTTCTGATTACATACTCGTTCATGTTATTCTCCTGATACCTACTTAATTCTGATTTTTTTTAACTTTCCAATAACTTGTTGCCAAACCCTGTGCACTGCATTCCCTTCTCATTCTCTCCATTGTACTATTGCCCAATCCCAAACCATCTCTGATCACTATTCACACAGCATAACTAAAACAAACCTCTCCGCCAATCTCTCAATAGCAACCATTTCTGGTTCTTTTCTCCTTTCAACCCACCTCTCCAGCCTAAACTGCCATATCTGAACCCGATTCATTTTCAAGATAAGTATTTTGGTTCTCAGGAGTGGGGGGCATTACCTTTAAAAATGTGTTTTTCTTTCAGGTGTAATCCAAACTCATCTGCCATAACCCTCAATGCTAAATGCTATCCATATGCCTGTTTAACTTTCCTGTTTATAAACACTCAAAGAAAACACAATCAAATGAAACACCCCCTTTTATTCATTCGTATCTTTCCTGACCAGTCTCCTCCTCCAGGCTATGCATTCCAGTGCCTCAATCTTACCCCACCTCTTTTTTAAACTTCCTTTCTGGATATTTCTATACAATATTATTCTCTTCCTTGTATGGTTTGTCTCTTGCTCCAGAGAGTGCTCCAACTCCTTCATTTTGGTTCAAATTGTTCTGCTCACCAGAGAGAAAAGAAGTAATTTCATTAATTTTTCTACCCCCACAGTGCACAGAACAATTCAAGATTTGTATAGGGAACAGGTATGATAAAGATACACAGAAAATATCTTTGAACAGTGAATGCTCTTAAGTTAGTTTGTTGCAGCTGCTTAGGGAGAGGGGGAAACATCAAACAAACTGAAGGTAATATAGGTGGATCCATGCAAGGCTGTACCAAAGCCACACAAGTCCACAGCCTGGTATTTACCACATACAATCCTGAAAAAGTGCCAAAAAGTGACGTTAGGTCAATAGAACAATGATCATTTTGAGGTCCAATATCACACAAAACACTAAGGTTAGAGATGAATACCTTATATTATCATCCCTAGCTTTCCAGGGTCATTAGGGCAAGCCACAGGATATTATAATAATAAATTACCAGGTAATCATTCTGATTACCACTTTCCCCCCTAATTTAAAACCCGATATCATTTTAGTGGATGCTATCTTGAAAGGCAATAGAATAAGGAATCCAGGTCTTGAACCGTCAAGATTAGCCTGGTGACTTTCAAATAATAGAATCACGTACCCCAGCTCCAGTGGTTCTTGAGATGTTCATCCTCTAAAACCACATCAGAATGGATGTGGGGAAAAAAACCCAAGATGGTGATTAGAAAGACATTTTAATATCCATTCTTTCAGGACCTGCCAGACCTTGAAACATTTTGGCAGACCAGTACAAATGCCTTCAAGAACAGTTAACTTTTCCCTGCACTGGTCTGAGACCAGTTACAAGAAAGAAAGAAAAACATGAATTCCCTCTGTATTTCTATTTAACATATTTACTCTTAAAATGAGTGAATGGCAACAATTCATGTTCAGGAGTTGGTCTGAGCAGCTTAAATGTGATAAAATTCTGTAGGTAGGTAGGGGAGAAATGGATGCCAGAGACCTGGTTGCCAGAGACCTACAAAGTTACATATCTGTCTGTCTAGTAGATATTTATAATGAGAGCAGTAAATGTGTTTGTGATAAGGGGAAGTAAGCAGAGAGGAGGGCAAAAGTAAAGAGAAAAAATGCAACTATGTTAATTCTCTTAATTGAAAGTATGAAACTTCGTTACAGCACCAGAAGAGGGGATGTAGTGTTACCACAAGCATTTTGTGATCACAAAACAAGGATTTAAGGGCTCAGGACAGTATCCAATCCTGAAGATGACTACACATCCCCAAGAGGGATGGTTCCTCTCCAGAAAAAACAAGCTCGGATGACTTCCAGAGCCTTGAAGGCCTTGGCATATATATCTGTAAATCATCCCATGAAGCTGTGGCATAGTATCATTTGGCCGTTTCCCGGACTGTGCTGAGCAATTTGGAATAGAGCTGCAAGGACACTAGGATTAGGCCAGGGGTGGCCAACCTGAGCCTGAGAAGGAGCCAGAATTTACCAATGTACATTGCCAAAGAGACACAGTAATACATCGGCAGCCCCCCCTCAGCTCCCCCACCCTGCTCCCAGCACCTCCCACCCACCGGCAGCCCTGCCGATCAGCGCATCCTGCTCCCTGCCCGCACCTGCTGATCAGCTGTTTCGTGGCATGCAGGAGGCTGGGGGGTGAGGGGGGAGGAGCTCAGGGGAGGGGCGGGAGTGGGGGCAGGACCTGTGGGAGGGCCAGGGATGGAGCAGTAAGCACCCCCTGGCACATTGGAAAGTTGGCGCCTGTAGATCCAGCCCCGGAGTTGGTGTCTATACATGGTGCTGAAGAGCTGCATGTGGCTCTGGAGCCACAGGTTGGCCACCCTGGATTAGGCAATTGACATAGGTGAATAGGATAGATACAGATATGTCCAAATAGTATTTATTTTATTTGAGAGTAGTTAAAATAGGGAACAGGTATGGGATTAGGCATCTGGGAAAGGGAATGACCAGTAGACTGGAAGGTAAATTTTTAAGAGTGTTTAAAATGGGGGTCAAAGTGGAACTGGACAGATGGAACAAGGTGAAGGCTGACAGAGAGTTGGGCAGATTTGCTTTAACTAAGAGTACTAGGAACAAGTATCAGGAGTGGGATTGGGCAACTGTGAAAGATCAGGCAGGATGTAGGTAAAACCTGGCAGAGACTCATAAGTGAAAGAGCTAAATATGTGTGCTGCAGCCACAGACTGTCATTTTGCCATGTGCTGATAATACTGCATTTGGCTGCTAATATGGGCCAGATTTGATGGTGTTCAGAAGGCTCTGAACTTCGCTGATGAGGCTGTTTTGGCAAACTCTACGTGCAATGAGAAGATTTTGCCATCTAGGTCTATCTTATCAATAAATCAATAGAGAGACAAGGTGGATGAGGTCATATCTTTTATTGGACCAACTTCTGCTGGTGAGAGCCACACAAAGCTGTTCTTCGGGTCTGGGAAATCTGTAATGCTGGGAGTATCTTTCCCAGACCTGAAGAAGAACTCTGTGTAGGCTCGAAAGCTTGCCTCTCTCACCAAAAGACGTTGGTCCAATAAAAGATATGACCTCACCCACCTTGTCTCTCGAATATCCTGGGACTGACATGGCTACAACTACACTGCATACAATAAGTCAATAGGCAAACACATCAGAAAGGTGTATAGGGTACCTATCATTGTGGTATCTAAGTATCTATGACTTGATTTCATATTCATCCATGGGCAACTGCTTGAAAATAAGACTAGGACACCAGCTACTCGGGGTCAAGCCCCTCGGCAACCACACAAGGCAATGAAATCATTGTGTTTCCACTGCACAGGTGAAAACAGGAGGCACAGTGTGAAGTCCCTGTGTGCTGTTAATACGGGTGGATCTCTGCGCATTAATGTATGGGGAATTTGGGGAGCAAGGTAATAAAGGTGAGACTGGGGGCATGGCCAGTAGATCTGTGACTATGTAGATCTATTATCAACCTGCCATTCCCCTCTTCAGGCTCTGCTGCCTCTGACATAAAGAAAGATTCTATTCCACAGAACCCCTTGGAATAACCCCCTGCACAACCCTTTTGATTCAGTCACTGCACAGGGGAGACAATTTAAGCCATTAGGCTGATGGAGCACAGGAACATGGCAGAAGTAATACATTTAGTCTCTGCAAAGAGCAGAGATACTCTGTGCATGTCAGTTTATCACCTTCTATTTAGTGGTCCAAGGAGCTGCATTAGTAGCAGCATGTTCTGCCCCAAATTTACAAGAATATCTGCTTGACTGCAATCAAAATCAACTTCAGTACTGTTGGCAGTGGGAAGGGGACAAGAAAAAAAAGTTCAAAAGCAAAATGGTGATAATGATAATTATCAAGCATTTAAATGAGATAAGAGGATGGGCAGGGGGTAGGGAGGGGTGAGACTGGGCAGTTAAGACAAGCGAAGGCATCCAAATGAATAGTAGGTAACCCTAAGCAGGGTCAATCATGCTTGGTATCTATATCAGACTTCTTGTGAGGTCAAGTTGCTCTTATGTTTAACATGATTATTATGGTAGTACCTAAGGCCCAACCAAGAGTGGGACACCACTGTGCCAAGCCCTGCACAAACACAGAGTTACGTGAACTGTGAGGTTAGATGCTAAGATTTGCTCACTAAAAGTTTCAAATATTTCAGTGAACTTTCCAAAGCTTTGTTTTCAATGCACTGTGGGTGGACTCCATTTGGCATGTTCATTTATTAAATAGTGCTAGCAATTTTTAGCTAAATATCTACCAGGATGTTGGTCCCAAACCTCATCTTCCTATATGAATGTGCTGTTAACAGGAACAGCTTGCCAAGATTTATGGCTTCTATTAATTACACTGAAAATATGGTTGCTTGCTCCAAGAAATCAATTGTAACATGGACAGGCAACTCTATTTTTAATTACAATCATAAATTACAAAAGTACTATCGGTCATTACCAATACCCTCTTTTTATTTTACTTTTCAGTGATGATGATAAGGGGAGGGAGAGAATTATATAGGAAACTCTTTTCCCCAAAGGATCAGTGAAAGAATGCCTGTTTCAGAGGACATCTTCTACAGCACCGTTGACACCAATCTGTGGTCCTGACCCTCAAACACAAGCTGAATAAAGGAAAGGAATATGCACTAAGTTAGGAAATAATTTCAGCCTGTGAACACTGTTTTCTCTCTTCTGTTATGTTCATTTTTCACGTTTAACATATTAGGTAAATCCACATGGCCTCACTATATATATTTTGTTTTGTTTTTTTAAATTCATTTTAAAAGTGAATATTTAACCGTAAACATTAAAAATATTAAAGATGACCAACTAGTGTTTTCTCTTGTGTGTTACGTGCTTTTCTAAAAGCCCTTTCTTATTAGAGATCGGTCTGCTACTCAGGAAAGAATTGCTATAAAAAGAAAAACTGTAGTAGCATTAGTTGCCAATTAAGACAACTTTTTCCCTATCTGATAAGTATATATGTGTAAACATTTAAAGTGTTGTGAAATGTCGTCTAACTCCCGTGAACACTCAGGTAGAAAAGGAAAGTCATGAAGGATATATAAAATTGCTGTGAGTGACCCTTCACCAAGATTAAATAAAGGTGCTTCCACAGTTGAACTTACATTCAACTGTGCATTGATCATCAAGTCAAAAACTAGGGCCTGATGTTGTAGTTCTTCCATTCTCAGAACTCCTATTGACCTCACTTGGAGTTTAATTCATGAAACAAGTGCAGGATTAGTCTGTGCTCTTCCTCCCTACCTCCACTCCCAAGACTTTTTAAATTAAATTCAGCCATTGTCCATTCAGTTAATAGATAGGTCAGATAAAAACTTAAAATGTTTTATGGACAAAACCTACTATCAGAGCTATAAAGATCATATCAGACAACAGCTTAACTGAAGTATTTCTCTGTTGGCTGAAACATGGAATTTTCCTGAACTCTATTATTTACTGCCAAACATTCACCTAGTTCAGATTGGAGCTAACGGACCTTCCCACAGTTCCCCTCACAAAAGAAACCATAGTTTCCTCCTTCCCTGAAACCCCCACAAAAACAGGAAGTTTCTAGTAACACGCTTCACTATATTTCTACCATCCAGATAGTCACTTAAAGGAAGGCCAACTCAAATGAAAAAGTTATTCGAAATGATGAGCTTCCCCAAATGTGGAGCCATTAAATAAATCTATGGCTACACACTGCTAATAAAAATGGCCCCGTGCAGACATTAGCACTCAAAAATATTGTGCATTTGGGACAAGCTCTACAGGATTTTTGACTGTATAAAAGAACATTTTTTTGGCAGATTGTGAATTCTATAATCCTCTTCCAACATGTTTCATGTCCCTCAGGATAGCATATTAAAGTTTCAAAAGGTGGAAAATACCTCTGTAATGGGGCAACTGCCCCACTCCTGGAAAATGAGGGTTAAAAGCAGCCCTGCAGAGGGCTGTGGCTGTGAAAGGCTAGGCTGATTAGGGAAGCATCCACAGCTGGCCCTATAAAAGGGCTGTGAGCCAGGAGCTGAGGAGCCTCTCTCTCTAGCTTTGGAGAGAGATGGACCTAGCTGCCTGAAGGAGCAAAGAGTACCGTGGACAGAGCAGTGCTAGAGAAGGGACAGGCTGAGCTGGGGAGCTCAGGCCTGGCAACCTACCAGGCTGCGGCCTGTCAGGAAGGCCTAGAGACAGGGGTGAAAGTAAGTCAAACGACTTACTGGTACGGGGCTGGGATGGAGGCCACCTCTGGCCACCGGAAGGGGCGTGGCCTCAGGTGGAAGGGGCGGGGCTGAGGGTGTCAGAGCCAGCCCCAGCCCGCCCTGTATGGGTTCCCCCATCACCGGGGTAGCGGCAGCCGGGATTCCGGGGGCTATTTAAAGTGCCCGGGGCTCCCGCTGCTTCTACCGCCCCGGCCCTTTAAATAGCCGCCAGAGCCCTGGGGTAGCAGCGAGTGTCCGGAGGCTATTTAAAGGGCCGGGGCAATAGAAGCAGCGGGAGCTCCGGGCCCTTTAAATATCCGCCGGATCCCTGGGGTAGGGGCAGCGAGGCTCCGGCGGCTATTTAAAGGGCCAGGGCAATAGAAGCAGCGGGATCACTGGGCCCTTTAAATAGCCCCTGGAGTCCCGCCACTACCCCAGGGCTCCGGCAGCTATTTAAAGGGCCGAGGCGGTAGAAGTAGCGGGCCCTTTAAATAGCCCCCAGAGCCCCGCCACTACCCCAGGGCTCTGAGAGCTATTTAAAGGGCCGGGGCTCCCGCTGCTTCTACCGTCCCAGCCCTTTAAATAGCTGCTGGGGAAGCCGGGCCACCAGCTCTTGCCGGTACACCGTACCTGGGTGTACCAGCTTACTTTCACCTCTGCCTAGAGAGGTACTGGGCTGCAGGGAAAGGCAGCAGGTCCAAAAACCCCTTGACAGAGATGAGTGGTTTATAGATTGCAATCTGCCCCAGTGAGCACAGGCTAGATGATGACTGGCAGTAGCCACTGAGGCAAGGTGGGGATAGAGGGTTGGGGGTTCCCCTGGAAGGGGTGACCGAGTGTGTGGGGGTACTGCAATGGGCAGAACCCCGAGGTAAACGGGCACTGGGGTCCGGGAGGGACACAGGGCCAAAGGCAGGTGAGCCATTGGCCAGCAGAGGGCACTTTGAGCTGGAATCGAGCTAATTACCAAGATGACCAGCAGGAGGCGCCACACCAGTGAGTCTCGACCTCACTACAACCTCTCAGCATCAAAAAAAAAATATTTGGCAGATTAGAGAACAAAGAAGGAGCTCATACTAAATATGGAAGCTGGAATAAGGCACAATGAATTTATATACACTCAAGTCTATAGCTGATAAGGGCCCACCTACTGGCTGTAGAGTGATCATGCGTGCTTAAGCAGTACAAACTCAGCTCCAAAATAGCAGCATTGATGAGAAACCTATTAATTGATTTTTGCTGCCTTATTGTGCACCAGGATTGTGCATCAAACACCTTTGTGCTCTCTCCCATGCTACGTTCCATGAAGCATGGAGATGCTCCCCATAAACATTCATAAAGCTACCTCACTGTCCACCTTCAAAACCCTCCTCAAAACTCTCCTTTGCCAATAAATTTGACAACACTTAGGCTGCTAGTGTGCTGAGACCACTGTCTATCATGCTGACCAATACTGTATTATTGTTTACTGTCTGTCTATATCTATTTGTTGTCTCTTGTCTTATACTTACATTGTAAGTCCTTTGGACAGGAACTATCTTTTTGTTCTGTGTTTGTACAGCACCTAACACAATGAGGTCCTGATCTGCTACTAGGGGTTCCAGGCACTCTGCGGTAATAATGAAATTGAATGAGCAATGGCAGATCCACCGACAAATTCCTAAAATGCTAAGATAGATGGAAAGACGTCTGAAAAACTCTGTACCCTTTCAATTTTTTTCCCACCTTTCTCCTCAATGTCCTCATTCATATCTTGATAATTTCATTTATTTTGTGTGTGTCATGTATGGTTATTCCCTAGCCCTTTCTCTATCTTGCAGTGTCCCTCATTAAATACTATGATTTCAAAGGCAGAAAATGTCATCAGATGTACTGTAGCAACCAACTTTCTTCAGAATGGCTTTCTGTTTCATTTAAAAAGTAAAATAACAAACTTCTAAGCAGTCTGTATCTTTTATATCCCATTTAAAGATATTCCAGGTTTTTTGACTGGTTTATATATCAAAGAATTGAGAGAGATATTAGAATTATTTGCTAGTAAGGATTAAAACAATGACCCTAATGAAATTGCATTGATTTTTAAACAGCCTTATACATTTATAAATCATAATATATATTCATTCATTACTCCTTGCCAATACCAGCAAGGGGACCAAACATCCAATTATTAGATGCTTAACCAACTTTTAAATACTATCTTTACTTGTAATTACAGAAATTTGATGTGAAAAAATGTAATCAAACAATGTACATTTTAAATGTGCTCTTGAGGTCCATCCTGTGATTGTTTTGCCTTACAGATACATTTGAAATATTACCACAATGGGTAGCTTGGTTCAAACATTTCAAAGGGGTCTACAGGGACTTTCAAAGGGGTCTACAGGGACTTTCAAAGGGGATTACAGGGACTTTCATGGGAGTTGGGATCCTATCTCTTCTAGCTATAAATGCAGTATTTCTCCTCTGTCCTGTAGAAGGAGAATCTCATCCTCTTTAAGAGCTTTATAAATAGCATATAAATGGGAGAGAATCTATGAGTGGGAAAGCTCACTTTCTTTAGTTGTGTTAATTGCTTTCTGTGGTATGACTGATGCAGTACAGATAATAGGACTCTTTCTATTATCTGTCCATTAGGTAGGTAGTGACTAACCAGAATATGGGATTTTCATGTCCTCCTCCTCCTCCATCCCCGCTGCAGGCAGCCTCCTCCACTGGTGTCTTCCAAAGCTGGAAAAAAACCAAGGATTAGCCTGCCCTGCCTGCTCTACCTCACCTCCCCAAGGTCAACATGCTGGGGCCGGGTGGGGCTGTACTGGTGTTTCAATCTCACAGAAAACAATTAACAGCCTGGTAAACAAGCACCAGTACAGACAATATGTTTGACTAACAGTGCCCCAATCCCCAGGAAGGACTATAAAACATAAGGCTGAAGTATAAGAAAAAGGAAGGGGAATGAAAGAAACTGCAACTTCCCCAAGATAGCAGCTCCACAGCTGTTGTGGCAGAAGTACTCAAAAACACTACTTTCCCATAGCCACACCATTCAAAATGGCCAAAGTCAGGCAGCCAGGCTAAGCGAAGGCATGCACTGAATGCCAAGTGACTGATTTTCGGAGGTGCTGAACATTCACAACTCCAGTTGAAATCGGTGTGTGCCACTGATGATCTGAAAATAAGGCCTCATTTGAGTATTTGGCCCGCTACATCAACAGAGATGTCCTTGGTTTCAGTTGAGATGGTTACTGCTCTAGGAGAGGGGGCATGTAGTTTAAGTAAGTAGAAGACGCTAGATGTATGGTACAAGTATTGAATGTAGGTGGTGGCTTTCACCATTCTTATGATTCTCAAACTCAACAGAAAGGGAACTGAACTTTCTCAACTCTGGCATCAGAAAGATAACCTTGGAGGTGTCCTGTGGCTAGGTAAAGAGTGTCAGAGACTTTCTTTCCAAGCCTAAAGATGTGGGCATAAACATAAGAGAAACATCTCTGCTATTTGGAGAGGTGTGAGGGCTACCTGGAAAGCCACCTTCCCTGAGGCGCGCGCTCATGTGTGTGTGTGTGTGTGTGTGTGTTTTGAAATTATCTGAACACAGCATCTTCTAAACTATTTTAATGTCTAAGAGGACCTCATCCCTCTCAGGGATCTCCTATTCCTTCCCCAAAAATACTCTCCAAGTGCAGCTTCCTAACCTTTCTTCACCTCTGTTCATCCTGTCTGGGGACTACTGTCAGGCCTCCAGGGTGAAAGAGTCCTAATTTCTTGCTTCCCACTCTTCCTCAGAGTTTGACTCCCCGGAAGAAGTGGATTATGTGTGAGCAGGGAGTAGGGGGGATGGCATTTCCTTGCTCTCCGGGTTGTTTTTTTCTTTCATGATGCTCCTCACTGTTGCTTTTGAAAACTGCATCTGTCTAAAGGAGGAAGATGGTGCCTCAGTCAAAGATATTACCTTCTATCTCAGCCCAAGACAAGATAAATCTAAGAGCTGCTTGCAGGGGAATCAGAGGATGAGCTGGATGTGGAAATCCTGCCCCACTGATGGGTCACCTCCCACCTGGTGAACAGACAAGAGGAACACACCCATTATCTGGTGTCTTGATCACAGCCACCTATGGAAAATCCATCCTATGCAAGGATCTAGGATCTCTTAAAAACAGAAATATTTTGTTTTAAATATTTGTACAAGGATCTATAGGCACTTCCATTTGGATAAGTGTTTTAGAGGAATTTAAGGAACTAAACATGCAATCTGGTCTTTAAAAACAATACAAAATAATCCAAATTAAGATAACGGAATCGTTACAAGTCCTCAATCCACCAAGATTGAGACCCAACTGTCAGTCAGCCACAGTGAACTGACGTTTCATAACATGGAGCCTGGAAAAAGGCTTTCAATGTCAACAAATGTGGACTCTGCTAAGCTGGGGATGGGGGAAGCATAGATTATAGAGCCCTCCCTTGAGAATGCCCACCACCCAGTTCCCAGATACAGTCATGTAGCACCTCAGATGATCTCATTTGCTGGTGTAAAACACAAGAAGATGCTGTTTTCAAGTCCTGCGGAGACCAAGCATATCTATTGTATGAGACATAAATACATGCAGCACACAGCTTCCCATTTGCAAACACAGCCTGCAGAGCACATACTATGTCCATGCTGCAATAATTGTGCATTGTTTTGTTTGTGAGGATACTGAAATTAGCACCATACCCAGCTCACCAACTAGAAAGCACACTGGGCTGGTATCGTAAGAAGGAACAAGTTTTCAATGTCTCTATTGAGTTTCTGCATCTTTACAACCACAATTATGGGAGGACAGGTGGAGGAGGAGGAGATGTGAAAGGAGAAATTCTATGCACTATTATGGCAATCTGGGGAGTCACTGAAATAAAATAGGCATATTCCCACAGCACCCATTCTTTGTAGGTGGCAAATCTGAGGAACTGTCCCAGATTGAGGGGTCAATAGAGGAAGTTTTGGGATAAATTACACAGTAATAAGTCACCAGAACCAGATGGTAGTCACCAAAGAGTTCTGAAGGAACTCAAATATGAAATTGCAGAATTACTAAGTGTGGTACGTAAGCTATTGCTTAAATCAGCTTCTTTACCAGATGATAGCTAATGTGGAGGATAGCTAATGTGACACCACTTGTTTTTAAAAAAAGACTCCAGAGGTGATCCTGGCAATTACTGGCCCATAAGTCTAACTTCAGCACCAGCAAATTGGTTGAAACTATAGTAAAGAACAGAATTAATAGACAGGTAGATTAACATGATTTGTTGGGAAAGAGTTAACATGGTTTTCGTAAATGGAAATCATGCCTCACCAACCAATAAAATTCTAACATGTGGACAAGGGTGATCCAGTGGATATAGTGTACTTAGACTTTCAGAAAGGTTCCTCACCAAAAGCTCTTAAGCAAAGTATTCAGTCATAGGGCAAGAGGGAAGATATTCTCATGGATCAATAACTGGTTAAAAGACAGAAAAGAAAGGATAGGAATAAATGGCCAGTTTTCAGAATGGAGAGAGGTATATAGTGGTGCCCCCAGAATTCTGTTCTGTGACCAGTGCTGATCAACATATTCATAAATGATCTGGAAAAAGAGGTAAACAGAAAGATGCCACAATTTGCAGACAATAGAAAATTACTCAAGATACTTAGGTCCAAAGCAGACCGTGAAGAGTTACAAAGTAATCTCACAAAACTGGGTGATCAGGCAACAAAATGGCAAATGACATTCAATGCTGATAAATTCAAAGTAACACACATTGGAAAACACAGTCCCAACTATACTTACAAAATGATGGGGGTCTAAATTACTGTTACCTCTCAAGAAAGAGATCTTGGAGTCATTGTGGCTAGTTCTCTGAAAACATCTGTTCAATGTGCAATGGCAGTAAAAAAAAAAAGCTAACAATGTTAGAAACCATTAAGAAAGGGATAGATAATAAGACAGAAAATATCATATTGGCTGTATATAAATCCGTGGTACGCCCACACCTTGAATACTGCAGGCAATTCTGGTCACCCATCTACAAAAGATATGTTAGAATTGGACAAGGTACAGAGAAGGGCAAGAAAAATTATATGGGGTATGGAACAGCTTCTGCTGAATGGATTAAAAAGACAGGGACTTTTCAGCTTGGAAAAGAGACAAAACTAAGAGGGGATATGATAGAGATCTATACAATCTTGACTGGTGTGGATAAGGAAATGTTATTTACTCCTTCACAAGAACCAGGGGTCACCCAGTGCAATTAATAGGTAGCAGATTTAAAATCAACAAAAGAACGTGGTTCTTCCTACAACACACAGTCAACCTGTGGAACTCATTATCAGGGCATGTTGTGAAGGCTAAAACTGTAACAGGGTTAAAAAAAGAACTAGGTAAGTTCATGGAGGATAGGCCCATCAATGGCTATTAGTCAAGATGGTCAGAAATGCAACGCTATGCTCTGAGTGTTCCTAGCCACTGTTTGCCAGAAGCTAGGAGTGGACAACAGGGGATGGATCACCAGATGATTGCCTGTTCTGTTCATTCCCTCTGATGCATCTGGCACTGGCCACTGTCAGAAGACAGGATACTGGGCTTGATGAACCATTGGTCTGACCCATTCTTATGTTATTATAGCCATGAAGTCTAATGGTTAGAATAAGAAACTGGGAGTCAGAACTCCAGGATTCCATTCCCAGTGCTACCACCATGTACCCTTGTGAAAGTCATTTAATCTCTACCTTCCTCAATTTACTTGTTGGTAAACAAGTATATCATCTTGTAGAATGTTCTGTGACATGTACAAAGTGCTTTGAAATCCGTGGATTCTATGTACTTGCCAAGTCTTACTATTATTATACTGGTCTGCTTTGGCAGGGCTGCTTTAAAAACAATTGGACATGATTAAACTGCGCAAAAAGCTGACAGAAGAATGGTAATAGAAGTAGAGCAGGAGAGGGACATGGCACATTACTAGAGGGTCATTTAAGCTGTTTTGGACGTGTCTAATTGCTCTTTATTACTGAACTGTACTCTGTGACTTAACCATATGAGACACCAGCTGGTTCCCTCCATCAGCCAGGCACCTGAGTCTCTTATCAGTCTGCTCTTAAAAGCTTATCTGTGGAATACCGTGTCTTAATATGCAGCTTATTTGCTTGGTATAAATGTTACAATTTGGCTTTGACTCTCCATGCAATAGCTGAGAATACTGTTAGTAAGCTGCCTTCTACTGATAATATTACTAGAGGTAACCTGGTTACTTGTCAAGTATTTTTTTTCTGTGTTTCATTAAAAAAATCTATTCTGTCAACCTCTTCTACACGAAAGCACTTTACCAGAAATAATGTGCCTCAGCAGACATTAAAACAATGATACTGGAACATGAGTGAAAGAGCTATTCACCATGCTTTATTACCTGACAGTTTAATATTTATGTAGGCTACAAGTGCTATAAATAATTGGACTTAACCACTGGTCATTGTTTTAATGGGATTATGAATTCTGTTTTTGTTTTTGTTCTTTTTTCCCCTCAAAGCTACATATTTAACTTCTCCACACTAAGGCAGAAATGTCAGCGCTACATGCTGTCACAATTTATTTTTACTGCCAATAGTTAACATCAGGATGTAGTGTTTAAGAAGTTCTCTTTCCACAGATGTATATTACATTTCTGACTAGCCTGAATGTTCCGGAAAAGGACAGGGAGAACTATACACTCCGACAATTTCCTGATAATGCTTTAAGAGGAACAAGTGTTCTTTATTATGATTTTCCATTTATCCTAGTGAAGTTACATCACCCTGTACCTGCAAATTGTGTTACTTCCTGCAGCACTAAGATTAGGAATACACTCAGGTACTAGGTACCTGCATAGTATCAAGAACAAACATTGCAAATGAGATGCAGTCAGCCTCCCCAGATGGTTGCCACATATCACCTCTGCCATGTTTCAAACCTGCCAATTCATGAGGCATTAAAATCCCCTTAAAAAGAGCCACTTACTGACCTGTTATGCTGAAGATATTCTTGCCTTGATAAAAATCAATGTATATGGAATGGGGATGGGCAGAATAAAAAAAATAATAGTGCCAAAATAAGTGGCAATAAAACAAATGAAAAAAAAAAAGAAATCATGAGTTTGTGATACCATTTGCAATGGATGGTGATCCAGTTCCCATTTTGCTTTATGAATGCATGCTTATATTGCCAGATTTCATGGGAATGAGCAGCACAGCCATTTAAAAGACATCAAATAAACAGCCTTTTTATTACGGGGAAATGCAAATATCAAGCCTTAACAAGTAAATCTAAGGTCTGTAATTTTAAAACAGCAATAACAATAACCTTAGGGTATGCTTTCATTTTGTGGTTGACTTTATGAGAAGTAAGTGTTATTTTTGTCTGGCACTTCTATGAGTCAGAAGCATGCTCATTCAAGTTACAACCGAGGCATCCTTAGCAGCACTTGCAAAGTCCTCCGATTACAGGTGAAGGCCAATATATGCTTATATAGACCTATCTGATTGCAACCTCAAGTCCCTGTGACAATGCTTTTAACCTTAAGGTTAAATATTTATGTATGCATCCGGTATAGAGATTAAACTGAAGCATGTGTAACAGTCAGCCCTGTGATAAAATTCCCTAAGTAGAGAAGTTCTATTAGATTTCCTCCAAGTCCAGGTAATTATATTGGAAGTTGCTGAACAGACAGCTAGGAGTCTGTAATTGCATGGCAGGAGGATTTTCTTGTCTTATAGTGAAATCTTTTAAATGAGATTTTCCTACAACATACATCGTTTGTGCTCCTGCACAAATACTGAAGCATTTCAATATCATTAAAGGAGTAATAAAACAGCAAGATAATCTTTCCTAGTGTGACATGGGTAGGTATCCCATTTCCTTTACTATAACAACAACTAAAGGCCTTTCTTTGCAAGACAAATACTGCTTAATACAGTGAAGTGGAGTTGATATTCAAGACAAATAGTGAATTCAGGAAGTCAGTGCTGATATCACTGTTCAATTAAAATGGATTATGTATTTCCCTAATCCTTTTGCCCACATCTTTAAGAATGTAACTACCTTTATTCCAAAAGATTGGAGAACATAGGCTAGCCTTTCCTCCATTTTAAGATGAGGTAGAAGAAATACATAACTAAAGATTTATTGAAATTATTATTATTGCATTCTTAAATACTGAGTTCTGAACTCCAAAAAGCTTACAGTCAAAATCAGGCATAACCCAATGGTAGTTATAGGATATATTCACCTTACTTGCTTTGTGTGTGTGTCAAAATATGAGTGTGTGTGCACAAACACCAAATTATGTTATGGTTTCCTGTTAGAATTAAGTAAATTGACATAATCAAAAATGAATTGTGTCCTGACCTTGATAATGAAATCTTTCAGATTTTCAAGATTACTGAACATTAATAACAAAAACTCACTCTGATGGATTTTAAAATATGATCCCAGATGCAGAACATATAAAACAATCAAATATTATTTTTGTACCTTGGATGACAGAAAGTCTGCTTTGAATTTCAACTTACAGAAATAGTTGGTGTTTTAATTGTGTTTAACTGTGCATAATTTTTCAAACACTATATTTCACTTTCAGCACAGATATGTTAAAGACTGACAGGCTCTTCAAATTTATTGGCCCACTTCTATAGATCAAAAGTTAAAGATCAAGGCAATACTATAGTCGCTATGTGTAAAATCTACCCTTGTGCAGATGGCCAACAATTCTGAAGACTTACAAGGAACTTAAGTGGTAGGTAGGCCTTCCCTGGCTCTTTGCACAGGAGGTTGAAATGCACCTTCTGGGACTCAATGTGCTCAGTTAAGGTCAATGGGTGTAATCATGTGTGTGCTCATGAAAGTGAATACAGGTTCTACTGCTGGGCCCTATAGAAAGGCAAATCAGCAAATAACCTTTGCGAAACTAAATTAATTTTCCAGCAGTCCTAATAAATAATAATCACACTAAACATATAGAATGTTTCTCTTCCATCCAGAAACATGCAGGGAACACATGTTTGTGTCACTACAAGCTTTAATTCATTAGGTTGTTTAGCCCTTTCTACAGAGACCTCCCAAGCAGAGGAAAACTGTATTAGGAAGAAAACTTCATTATCAGAACTCTCTAAGCTAGCCCCAGCAATTCCTTGCATGTGGGCCAATGTCTTGGCTTACAAAGAGGCAGAAGCTATTTTTTAATTGTATAAATTAATCCAGCTAAAACTTGGAAAAGTAATGACATGTTCCTTGCATAATAGGCATAAAAGTTCAAGACAAACAGTCGGGAAATTCCGGGCCAAGAACCCTCACATCTGATGTACGTCAGTGGTCCCTTGACTGTTTGACATTTTTCTGTCCTATTTTAAAGCCATGATTGTCTCCCAAATATTCCTCAAAATTTCATTCTACAGCTCACAATAAATTAAGGTTTAAGTCAAGAGAGAACCATCTCTTAAGGATAAAGCTTCCCTAACCCCAGTAGCACCACCACAATGCCTATTTATTTACATATATTTGCCAAAATACAAGTACTTACAGAGAGTGATTCTATGAATGTCACGAAGAAAAGTTGTACAGCAACATATTCTATAAAGAGCACTTGATTGTCAAAATGCATGTTGCAGGAAGCTACAATGCAGATAGTCTGAGTGGATGCAGCCCAATTCAAGACAACTGCATCAGCGGTCAAACTGAAAAGCAGAAGTGGGAATCATGCTGAACAAATAACTAAAGTTATACACCTGTTCCAACAGTACCATGCCAAAAAATAAAACTTTGAGTGGTCAACCAAAGAGCTTGCAGTCCTCTCTCCATGTATACAGTTTCTTTCCTGTGCACCAGTGGATCTGCCCGCTAACTAGCACTGATTGTGTAGGGCTTATTCAACTATAAAAACAGTCAAGTATTGCAGTGACCTGTGCCAATTGCTGAGTCATCTAGAGTCAGCCTGTTCCAAAATATTGTAATATCAAGAACAACAATTTCTGAAATTAATAATTGAAGACAACACATTACCATTATATAGAAAAAGAGAAGACAGAAAAGGAAGTGTGAGGCCCACCAATTGTCTGAGTGCCATCCTGCAATCACAACAGATTGCACATGGGATAAGCCAGGGATTGGCAACCTTTGGCATGCGGCCCATCAGGGAAATCCACTGGTGGGCCAGAACAGTTTA
Organism: Macrochelys suwanniensis; assembly: GCA_033296515.1. Classification (NCBI taxonomy): domain Eukaryota; kingdom Metazoa; phylum Chordata; order Testudines; family Chelydridae; genus Macrochelys; species Macrochelys suwanniensis. The sequence continues at coordinate 29,849,867 of CM065780.1, read as the reverse complement.
TTTACCTGCCGGAACTGGAAGGCCCAAATTCAGCCCATGTATGGGTTTCAGCACATCCCCCCTGTAGCCACTATTCCATGGAACTGCATGATTCTTTAATATTATTTAACCTGAAGGAACACTAGGGGTCTAGAGTGTAGCTTTTAAATAATGTAATCAATTGCTTTTTCATCAACAAGTCCTTTGTAATTAATGACTCTAATACTAAGACATACTACAGCCTAACTGAAAAATAATTAGTTGTCAGCTGTTCATTAAAACTTACAAAATGAAAAAGATTAACAAAATCGTATGTGTTAACTAATAATCTCATGTACTTGTACTGGTCATTCTGTCAGAGTCAATAATACATTCTTACAAATTAAAAAAAAACAACCAGAAATATGCTGCTCACACTATGTAACAGCCCTTTAGCTCTGTGCTGAGGGTGACTGAGTTGCCAGGATAAAATTTGCACCTAAAGCTTACTATGAGGGATTCGGTCACAGAAACCCCCTTGGGACTGTCACCTGATGTGCTGACACTACCCCTGAGCCCGATTTCTCTGCCACTTTGGGCCTCCAGAACCCTGCCTTGTTGAGCCAGACACGCCAGTCTGCTCCAACACAGACTCAGGGTCTGAACCACGTGCCCCAAAGCTGCAGACTTAACTGAAAACAGCTTAAGAAGTGCTCCTGTCTCCAGCACCCAGACACCCAGCTACCAGTGGGATCCAAACCCCAAATGAATCCGTTTTACTCTGTATAAAGCTTATACAGGGTAAACTCATAAATTGTCCACTCTCTATAACACTGATAGAGAGATACGCACAGCTGTTTGCTCCCCCAGGTATTAATTACTTACTCTGGGTTAATTAATAAGTAAAAGTGGTTTTATTAAGTATACAAAGTAGGATTGAAGTGGTTCCAAGTAATGACAGACAGAACAAAGTAAGTTACCAAGCAAAATAAAACAAAACACGCAGGTCTAAGCCTAATATATTAAGAAACTGATTACAGATAAAATCTCACCCTCAGAGATGTTCCAATAAACTTCTTTCACAGACTGGACTCCTTCCTAGTCTGGGTCCAATCCCTTCCCCATGTTCTTGTTAGCTCCAGCTCAGGTGGTAACTAGGGGATTTCTCATGACTGGAACCTCCTTTGTTCAGTTCCACCCCCTTAGATAGCTTTGGCACAAGGCAGGAATATTTTGTTTCTCTGGGTCCCCATCCTGCCTTCTAAATGGAAAAGCACCAAGTTTAAGATGGATTCCAGTACCAGGTGACATGGTCACATGTCCTGTGAGACCCCAAACCTTCATTCTTCCTGGTCTGACTCACAGGAAGGCTTGCAAGTAAACAGAGCCATTTACAATCAATTGTCCTAGTTGATGGGAGCCATCAAAATTCCAAACCACCATTAATGGCCCACGCTTTGCATAATTACAATAGGACATCGGAGTTATATTTCATATTTCTAGTTTCAGATACAAGAATGATACATTTATACAAATAGGATGACCACACTCAGTAGATTATATGCTTTGTAATGATACCTTACAAGAGACCTTTTGAATGAAGCATATTCCAGTTACATTATATTCACACTCATTAGCATATTTTCATAAAATTATATGGAGTGCAACGTCATAATTACATCATTTTGTACCTAAACAAGAATCTCTTTCCTCTGTGCATCGCAAAAAGAGCCTTCACTGACAATAAAGATACTAGCGAAGTTTCCCAAAACGTTGAGTTTTAGCTACATTTTAGAAAGTACAATATGAAAATACTTTGCACTTAAATAGAGTAGATGCTTTCTTAAATCATGTAAGCTTCCCAACACCCCTGTTACTGTATGCACTTATTACATACCCATATTAAAAAATAAGTAATAATGCAAAGAGAAATTAAGTGACTTGTCCAGATTCACACAGTCAAGGGAAGAGTCAGGACAGAACCCAGGACTCTGACACTAGGAGCACTTTGCTAGCATCGTATTCTGGCATAGTTCTACTGGCAAAGTGCTCCTAGTATAGACCTGGCCTTAGTCCCTTCTCAAAACTCACTTCTTCAAGGAGGCTTATAAATTATAATCTTAAATGAATTTAGAACAAGACAATAAACCTCATAATCTTCAAACTATGTGCATTAGTCTTCCAACTGACTGCCAGATCATATTGTCCTTGCCCTCACTCTCCCCCACCACCATGTTATCCGCCCTTCCTATTATTCTTAAAATCTACATTCCTTGGGGCAGAGTTACCATGTTTATTTATATTGTAAATCATTGCGCACCTCTTTGGCACTATATTGCATAAGTACTAAATAATAATAGTCTTCAACATCGTGTTTACTGGTTCACTACTCTCTTCATTCAAATCTTGCTTTAAAGCACACTTCCTTCCCTGAAGCCTTACATATATAATTAACCAAATACATTTTAAATTTAAAATAAAGGTAAACATAATAATTAAATACAAGAGGAAACGTGAAAAACAGAACAATGTATATCAGCTGCTTTCTGCAAGAAAACTGTTTATTCAAAAGCAGCATTATCCCCTCCCATGGCCACTATTCTGGCCTCCCTTCCACATTACCCACCACGATCAGTCAAAAATGTTGTTGTGTTTTTGATCTTATTTAAATAGTAAGTTTCATAGGGCAGAGAGTTGTATTTTTTTGCCTGTAAAGTGCCATGCATTTCTATGCTTTATATGAAAAATAGTACTGATGGTAAGAATATAGTATAGATAGTATATAGTACAGCACAAAAATTTAAACATCTAAATCCAAAATCTAGCCACGTGTGGATTTGGGCACTTAACTTTAGGCAGCCACGTTTGAAAACGTTAGCCCTACTATCATAGTCTGTGTTGACATTTCTATCTGTTTGGATGCTAGCTCCATGGGATACTTAGTTTAATATGTAAATAAATCATCCCAAAGCAAACAATAAATATTTAGCAGCAAAGACAAAGTGAATTATTTAACACTTAGTATCCATAATTGTTCAATCTCCATAACTAGAATGTAGCCAGTACCTACACTAGCTAGCATTCAACCAGAAGTAAATGGCGGAAATAAATACCTCTCCATCCTAACCTTTTTTGGTCTGGGACCTGAATGTCCTTCTGAGACATTAGCTGGCTGACTGTTAGCATTTTTGCAGAGTGGAAGAGCATTCTCATCAATCTCCAGGACGGCCTCTGTCAATCAGTTCAGTTTTCTCTTACCAACTCCTGTCAGTTGCTTGACATGTGGGCCTTCCTCCCTTGATTAGGTTTGGGCTCAGGAAGGTGAACCTAAACAATGAAGACTTGCACATACACACACCACCTATTGCGGCCACCGGCCGTTAGCTATAGGTGTAACAAACGGTGCTGATCATGATTAGCCATGGTTGACACTTGCTGTGAAACTGAGTTCAGCACCATGGCAGCTTTACCTGCCACTGACGCCCATAGCCAGCAATAAATATTTTTCCAAGCGACGGCAAGGCCTTAACAAAAAGCTTGGGAGGAGCAGTATGAACAGGGATTTTGGACCTCTCTGGTTCATTTTAACAGCTGAAGCAGAAAACAACTCCAGTGAGAATTCTAATATGAAAGGGAACTGTGTTCTACCCCCAATTCACCGATTTAACTCCCACTCACTTTAAGAAGAGTTGTGGCAGTGCAGCAAGAGGAAGAACATCCCTCCAAGTCAGTTATTCAATGAATGAGCCATTAAGCACTACAGGCCACATTGTCAACAGACAGTACAGGGCAAACAAGCAATTATGCACCTAAATTCCCATTAGTGCTGGTAAGCAGGGTTCTTGCAGGTCTGTCCCCTCCTTTAAAATCTTAATCCTATATCAAATTATTCACGTCACCTTTAAAAATATTACTAAAATGCTGCCCCAGAAATTTAAAACCAGGGAAACAATTCCACCTTCAAACATATTCCATATTCTACAAATGTAGCTGATATTAATTGACAAACTTTTACATAACTGTTCTAGTCTTTCAATGAGACAAAGTGGGTGAGTTAATATCTTTTATCGGAACCAACTTTTGTTGGTGTGAGACACAACCTATCAAACTACTCAGAGCTCTGTTTCAGGTCTGGAAAAGGTATGAGGTGAAACAGATTGCTTAGCATAAATTGTTAGCATATATTCTAAGGGACCATTCAAGGTGAAGTGGCCCATTAACATGCCAGCAATCATAGGACAAAAAGGGAGCGGGGGTAAGTAGGTTACAGACCGTTGTAATAAGTAATCAATCCAGTGTCTCTGTTCAGTCCATGATTTTTAGTGTCTAGCAGTGTTATGAATTTAAGCTCCAGGTTAGTCTTTTGAAAGTGTTGTGCAGGATTCTGTTGAGGATGAAAACTGAGAGGTCAAATATAAAGTGATCATCTTGTGAAAAGTGTTCACCCACAAGTGATAGGGTGTTTTTGCCTTTTATCATTTTCCTGTGTAAGTTCATTCAGAAGTATAGTGGTTATTTGTTTTCACCCAAATAGTTGCTATTGGGGCACTTAGTGCACTGGATGAGGTACTCCTCCACATGTTGTGATAGACATGTGTAGGACCAAAGATCTTGAAAGGTGTGTTGTGGGGGGTGTTGATCCTTGTAGCAATGAAGATATGTCTTCAGGTTGCATCTGTTCTTCTGGCAGTGCCTGGTGTGCTTTGAGTTGGTGTGTCCTGGTCTGTGGGGAGCTTGGTTCTGATGATGAGCTTGGAGAGGTTGGAGGGTTATTTGATGGCCAGAAGTTAAGGAAAGATTTCATTCAGGTTGTGGTTCCCATACAGCATGGGTTGTGGTTGTTTGATTATACCTTGTATGAATTCCAATGTGCAGTGGCAGGTGACAATGAGGGATGTGCGGTCAGAGGAGTTTTATTTCTGTTTTGAAACAGGTTCTCTTGGGGTATTTGGATGGTCCATTCCATGATGCGATCTACTTCTCTGGTCGAGTGTCATTGCTTGGTGAAGGTGATTTTTGGATGTGCTAAGGTGTATATCTAAGACATTCTCCTTGGAGCATATTCTGTGTTATCTGAGTGCCTGGCTGTAGATAACAGATTTCTTGGTATGTTTAGGGTCGTTACTGGATTTATGGAGGTAGGTGGGGTGATCCGTGGGTTTCTTGTATATAGTTGTCTGTAGGGTTCCATTGTTGAATCTGATTGTGATGTCCAGGAAGTTGATGCTAGTGTGGGAGTATTCCAGTATTCCAGTTTAATGGATGAGTGATGATGGCTGAAGTTATGGTGGAAATCTATGAGAACATTTAAGCCATCTATCCAGAGATGAAAATGTCATCAATGTATCTCAGGCATATCATTGGTTTCATGGTGCACTGGCACCTTTCTAAGATCTGAAGAAGAGCTCTGTGTGGCTCGAAAGTTTGTCTCACACACCAATAGGAGTTGGTCCAGTAAAATATATTATTTCACTCACCTTGTCTCTCTAATATTCTGGGACCGAAACAGCTACAAGTACACCGCATACAAGTCTTTCAGTAGCATTTTCTTACTAGCTTTACGTATATATTTATTTTCAGAATAAATATACAGACTATTTAACTTGGTGAGAAAAAGGAGAAAGGAAAGTGAAAAATTACACAAATCACATGAATATGCAATGCTGCTATAAAGGAATACAACATTCATATCAGCTAATGTAGTCAGTGGGATGGTTCACCTAAAGTTTCTCACACCATGCAAAAACTTTTACTCTAAAGTAAAGGTTTGATCCTGCCATTTAACACGGAGACATATATTCTTGCATATCTTGTAAAGTCAGCTACAGATTTGATCTAGTCTTCCTTAATCTTGTAAATTCAGTGGCTCATTTTGCAAGACACACTTTGATGCATGAGCCTACATATGGGAGGGTGAGATCAAGCCTGTATTTGGTAAATGCATACTATAGTAACTACTGTATATATCAGTCCATGTAGCATGCATACAAATTCTGCTTTATGTCCAACACATTTTCTGATACAAGTGCACCATTAATTATGAGGGAAAAACATGATATGTTTGAAAAGGCCATTTCAAGGTTGGAGACATTCAGAAGGAAGTAACTAGCTGGAAAATGCTAACAATGCACCTACTTCAGTTTTAGGAATCACTTCTTTTCCCATAGATTTTTTCTAAAAAAAGTTGAAATCTGTAGGTTATCTGCTTAAAGACTTGATTTTAAATAGTCATTTCTTTTTATACCCAATTAAACTGCCTGTATAATAAAGTATTGTCCAGCTGAGTAGCACTGTGAGGAGCCTTGAACTGCTGCAGTCTTACTGTAATTTGCAAATGCATTTGACTAAAGTAAGAATTTAAAACCACCACCCCCAAAATGAAATCAGCAAGGCTTCCAACAACTATTGTTAAAGGTAGACAATACAAGGAATTGCTGTTTCACAGCTCTTTGCCCCATATACCAGCCTTCTTCCTCCTATAATAATCAGGTCTGGGTATGGAACAAAATCGATAATATACCTCAAGATTTTTGATAATGATTAAATAATGATCATGAAGAAACCGTACAAAATGTATTTCACACCTTTTCAGTCAGCTCCAAGATTTCAACAGCTGATATCTAAAGTTCAGGGAATAGACATTGACTTACAATTATCCATATTAAAAAAATGCATGCTGTGTACAAAGATATATCATGTTGGCCCAATTCTATAATGAATGAATGATCATTCCACTGGGTTAGGCAGGCAGTGAGCAATCAGAGCAATCAAAATCAATGAAGTACTAAGAAGAAAGTGTCAAATACTCAAAATTAAAAACTAATTCCATTGTATCAGAAATGACCAGGTCCTCAACATTTTAAACATTTTCTGATGTTATTCTAAAACATTTACTCTTCCAGCAAGTTAGGGCAGTGTTGCCAATTCTCATGATCATATTGTGAGTCTCTTCATATCTGGCATTTTCCTTAAAGCCCCATCTCTTGGAGTCCTCTGATTACATGAGATTTTTTGCTTTAATTTAAACGGAAGTAAGTTTCTAGTCCTTTTGGATTTAGGAGAAAAGCTTAAAACCTTGAACCCCTAAAGGCTCAAAAACCAGGAGGCAAATAAAAAGACAACCTTTTTTATTATTTTAAACATCTTATGATTTTTATGATGGGTGCATAATTTTGGGAGACCAAACTCACATTCCTTAACACTTGGGGTTGGCCACACCGCTAGGAGCAAAATTTTGCTCTCAATTTGGTGTAACTGAAAACAAAAATTGTCCCTGGGCATCTTTTCCAAATGTTTCTTTCAATTAATATAAAACAAGCAAATAAACAACTAGGACTTTCCTACAAAGAAGAATCAGATGAAGACTCCAGCCATCTGAGTCCAAAAATTGTTGAAAATGAAAGCTAATTTATCCTTAGTAAGGTTCAGCTTCTACCTTCCTGTTTCTTCCCATAAACTGGAAACAAATCTGCAATAAGTTTGCCAATCTGATTCGTAGGCCTACATTATTTTCACTTTTAGGCAAAGAATTCAGTCTCAAAATATTTCTTCCCAATTTCTGCGTTTTTCCCATCCTCATCCTTCTTATGACACAATAAGAATCAATTTCCTGTAAATGAAGAATTCACAGTAATAATAAACATCTCAAACAGCTGCTGCTGTCTGGTTCACTCGCTAGAGAACATCTCCTTGCACATACATCATATATACACACTCTCACCTTTTCAAGAATTACACAAGTTGAAGGATTTGCATTACAAAATTCTCTTTTGTGAAAAGTTATTCCATCAACCAGCTATGCTTTAATATTCTTACTATCAATACACTAAGTCCAACAGTACGGAAACTGTGGGCAAGACTTTAAAACATTACTGCCTAAAACTGGGCTCCTAAATCATGACTTAGATGCTTAAATAAGTGACCTGTTTTTCAAAAGTGCTGAGCATCCAGCAGCTTCGGCTGCATCACTGGGGGATGCTGGACGCTGAACACTTGAGAATTAGGCTACTTGTTCAAACACCTAAATATTTACTTAGTAACTTAACTTTAGGCACTTAGTTTTATAAGTATATCTTGGCCTGCATACCTAACATTAGGCACTAAAATCTATTTTGAGGAATTTAAGTCAGTGACCAGATTTTCAGAGCACCTGAGCATAAACCTCGAGTCAATGGGAAGCGCAGGAAGCTGAGAATCAGGCTACTTTCTGAGGTGCCTAAATGTAGGTATCCAGGTTTGAAAATGTTGGACTGAATTTTATTGGGGCTTTGCCACTAGGCAACTAATGAGCTCTCTATGGGATTGATTTAAAGCCCAGGGAAGTCAATTGGAGTCTTTCCACTGACTTCAACATACACTGGATCAGGCCCTTTGCCTGCAATATGAAACATGCCACAACTAGAAATAATTGTTTCTTGGTTTACTAACAATTTATTTGTAGTTGCCTTCACCTTGTTGCAATAAATCGAGTAAGGAGGAACAGTGTCTCTTTATGAAAGAACCCTGGCAACTTTTCAGCCTTCCAAGTCACTTTCCTTGAAAATCCATTTTGTTGCAGGATTCCTCAGACAGTCTTATCGGTACAGCAAAACCAAATAAATCTGTGCATGAACACGAAGATACAGTGTGTGTGTACAGATGTGTTTATCTTTGGAGCAGAGACGATAATGTCATTTAAGACAAGAAGATACATTTTATTAAAATAAATCACAGGACAAGTCCACTGAAAACAATAAGGAAACAATGGGGAGCCAAGATCAGTTTCTGTGCTTGGTCCCAGGCTTGGAGTGCTGTGGATCTCATGGGAGAGAAAGTGTCTCTTAGTCCTACCAGTCAGTACAAAGAGTGGTTCCACAACGGTTCTCCCTACTCCACAGGGAGTTTCACCCAGTCTTCCTATAACAGAGTGTGGTGTTTCCAGGAGAAGGTGAGTAAAATGGGCAACAAGACATGCTCAGAGGACCTGTTCTTGTCCCCAGAAGGCAGGGAGTCTCTCAATTGTCCTTACTGGATGTGGAAAGATTAAGGACTCTTCAGCTTCACACATGGAATGTTAAACTAACTGTAAGTTAAGAGGCCTAAACATCTGGCCGTCTTCCTTTAACTATCTCTTTTTAATTACGGTTTAATAACATTCAGTTAAGTACAATTGGTAATGGTTCCTTAAAAGAGGCCCAGGACAAGAATAGCAGAAGTACTGAGAGTCAGAATTCAGGTGCATTGGCAGAGCTTACACAGCACCTGATTCTAATCAGTGCTATTAGTTTGAATTTATCTAAAAAGCTTATTGAAATGCTTCCACTTGAAAATCTACCATCATTATTCTGTCTTTTGTTGTTGTTGTATGCAGTCACTAATACTATACTTCACAAGAGGCTTTTGAAATAAACATCTAGCAAACTGCGACTATTACTGGGCAACATTTTATATCCTAGCAGGCCCTTTGTAGTAGTTTTATAGTAAATCATTTTAATGGAATAATTTAAGTCACAGCTAAATTTTGCACAAGATGATTTATCTGTTTGTAATCGAAGATGAGGGAATTTCATTTGCTATTGAACTAGTGAGTGGAGGAGACTTTATTAATGCATCTTTACAACAAAGATTAATGGAACGGTAGTAAGTCAGCTGCACCACTTGATGTTAGTTTACAGCAGGCATGGCTATACCTGAAATAAGATCTATCATAATAAGATCTAATGTCATGCATAAACCACATAGTATTCATAAAAGGATTTTTTTGGTAGGCTGCTTTAATCCTAGCTATTTGATTATTTTAACTTAACAGTAGAAATAAATCTTTTTTGTTGTTGTTGATTTGGTATATCTATTACTGTCCATCATTCTATGTCAGAAATGTCAAATTCCCATTACTAAAAATCTAAATATTTTACTATTAAAATCAGTTTGGCTTGATGAAATCTGCTGAGAGAGAGATTATTTTAATACCAATGTAGTTCACTGGTATGTTTTAAAATTATCTTATATTTACTGATCTTCGTTCATTGTGCTCCACATGAAATCTTATAAAACTAGACAATTACAATAATAAAGCATATTTTATAAATGGTTATTAGTTCAATAAACAAACTGCAATATTACTTGAGATAATTTTGGGGTGGTTTTTTTTGCAAAATATTTTTTTTCCAGATAATGCTTCTTCACTGGATGTAATTCTCAGTCTTTTTCCCCTTCAAGATATGTGCCTATAGCATTAAAAATGGATTTAATTTTTCTGTCACTTCAGTACTCTAGTGTCAAACATGTCCTACATTTCAACAAACCTTCCTGTCATCCTAATGGTGCACTTGATGAGGCATTAGTGTTCTCAGAAACCAATAGACTGAAAAGCTGTAGGCTGATCTACTATATGAGGACCTTCTTCTAGAAACTGACGTGGCTTTATTATCCTCTGCTATGCATTTTATACATACATTTACTGTGGTAATAATTGAACTGAACCTTATCAAGCTTCTAACACTACTGGTTTCCTTTCATCCTAAATCAAGTACATACACTAATAATAAGCCAGATCACGCGCTACTTGAAACCGTATAGTAAGGAATCATATTCTCAAACTGGTAATGAAACATTTCTTAAGGAAAATAATCTCTAGAATAAAGTTTCCAAATACGTATTTGCAACATGATAGATAGGTAGATAGATGTGTATGTACATACAGTAATATAGCCCTTTTAATATCAGAAGACTGCTGACTGCATATAATCAGTAGTCTTCTGAGGTATGATTATTGGGGATGCTGGCTTTGCAGTAAGCAGTGAACTAACTTCAGGAGGACAGGTTAGCCTACTGCACACACGACAAAAATAAAACAATTTCCCACCCAGCATCACCCCACCACTACCACCTATAGTGAATGAGTTATGCTGGCAATTCCAAACTCATGCCCATAACACATCTACCTGACACATTGTATATTTTGTTTAAGCAACAAATATTATACATTATCACTGTCTATTTTAGATAAACAGACAGAATAAATTAATCTATAGAGATTTCTAAAATGTAGTCATTATTATATTTTTCTCTCTCCTAAGTATCATGAGTTCACCTAGAAAGCTCCTGAAAGAGATACAACCACAATGAATAAATTTTATAAACCTGTTTAAATTAACCGAAGTGGTTTTTCTTTACAAAATGTCACAAGTTTATGGTCTGATATCTCATGACCTGCCAGAAATAGAAACTACTGTCCTAAGGGGGATTTTCACAGCTCCCCTCCAATGGAATAAAGCAGCCACTTCTATTCCTGATGTTTTGCAAAATGTTGGTCTTGAAACAAGTCTCTGGGTGCAGGACTGAACATTGTCCATTCTGTACTGCAGGGCAAACGGAGATGGAGAGGAAATTCCAGATTCAAAAGGGAAGGAGGGCAGGGGGGAGGAAACAATTTTGTGTCAGGTTGCTTTAAAAAAATGACAGCTGTTAGACTACTCAGAGGTTTGGAATGTTGAAAGTAGTCCCAGAGCAGACTGATTAATGGAAGCATAGAGGTGAGGCCGTCAAAGATGGAAGCTAAATGCAATTTATCATATCGTTCCGCAATTTATAAACGGGAGTACCATCTCCACATTGATGGTACGTCAGTTCCATTGACTTCCACAGAACTTTGATGAGATTTAAGCATGTGCTTACAGGTAAGCATGTGCTTCATTGCTTTCCTGAACAGAGATGGACCTAAGCATGTGTTTAAATGCCAGGCTGAATCGAGGCCATAGGTAACTAAAGTAGGTGGGCATAAATAAAGGGGAAAATAATAGGAAATGTATTATCCAGCTTAAATTTTAAATAGCTCATCAACATAGTGAAGCAGAATGCACACTTTGTAATGGCATTGAGCTCTGATTCAGACAGTGGTTTTACAACAGTGGATTATGGGGTTTTGTATAATCTTAAACCCTGATACTGCATCGATGGGACTATGTAGGAGCACAAGGGGCTACATGCATGCATAAGGATTAGTCACTTGAGTAAGGGTTTGTAGGATCAGGCTTCTTGTCATAGCTGACAGCTTCCTGTATCCTAAGTAATCTTTAATTATTACATTTATCAATTAAAATAGACAATTGATGCACACAAGTTTACCGCTAGATTAAATAACTGCACAATCAAAAACCTAAACTGTTATTTAATATAAATGGAATACCTCAGATCCACATGGACAATGAAAAAAAATCACCTTTTGTTTCTTTTAATTCATCTAATTTAATGGTGAAGGAAAATGACAGTGTAACAGCTAGGAGATGGAAAACTTTTATTTATCCATGAAACAGGTACAGTACAGACAGCAGTTGTCTATCAATCTTATTCACATCGCCCAGCTCATTTGACTCAACCTTGATCTCATAGGACCACCTATAGGGGGTAAAAAAATTGCAGTCTTCACCAGTTTAATTATCTGCCTTTCTCCTGAATCACCAGAAGTGTTGATTAGTAAAAGCTAGAATGGTGATGGGGATGGGGGTTGTGATATAATCCTCTAAGGACTACATCCAAACACCCACCCATTGCTTCTCATAACTTCTGGTCATTACTGAACCAGGCCAGATTCAAACTGGTGACCTAGGTGACTGGTGATCCTGCAGCTGGCTCTGTGGGCAGATTTGCAGGATTGGGGCACTACAGGTGAAATTTTCTATTTTCCTTTTTACTAATGTTTCTCTCTCGCCTCATTGTTACTCATTCCAGTTTGTAATCTGAATGGTATCTGATCAAGCATGGATCCAATTTGGGACTCAATTCTAGGACAAGTGAGTGGATCCTCACAAACATCAATGACCTAAATTAAATTGGTTAAAAAAAAATTAAAAAAGATTTAAAAAAAAAGATATAGAAGGAAAAGCACAATATGTTTTAACACTGATATATTCTCCCTGCTCGTGATACATTAATTTCCTTCTGTAAAGAGCAGGGATAGACACTTATTGGCTACAGTACTTACACTACTAAAAACAATTATTAGTTTCTCCCCTGGGACCACTCAGAGTGTGATCAGCTTTTCAGGCTGAAATTAATGATTGAGCTCTTGTCTGAAAAGAATTAACAAATGTACATTCTTGGCCAAAACATTTTAATACAAAAAATAAGCCCTTCATGCTAAAGAGGACTATTATTTCTTCGTACAGTATTATTCCTCCTTCTCGTCTGAGGATGTTCAGTTCACCTGACTGCCAGACATCTATTTTATGAACAGTCATCGACTACAAAAAGTTTCTTATTATAAAATAGAAATGGATGAGGAGGAACAGTTTAACTGGCTGACACTTCAAGCCAACATTCATCTTTATGACTGTCCACTTCAAATTGACTGTCCCTGTAAACATTAGATAGCAATACTTTATCACTACTGATACCATTTCAAAATATGAAGTAGACATCATGAACAGATATACATGAGTGAAACTGAACTGGTAATTTTACAGTCATGGAAGAAAATATCTGAAATGTGGTTCAATGAACAAGAAGATGAAATTCAGAGGAAAATGAACTAGAATGAACAAATAAGAAAATCATTATAAAGACACGAACCATGACCAGTAGCTGTTTTCACTGACTAGTTAGTTCAAAACAACAAGGAAAGGTACATCTTCATTTAATAGACATATCCTAGCAGTGTAGCATGTTAAGATAATTTCCTGGGACAGCAAGGAATTCAAAGAGGTTTCACAGGAATAGCACAACCACCATAGAAAATAAGATTTTCAAAAGCAGCTAGTGGTTTATTTTGCCTAAACTGAGACGCCTTAGAGAGAGCTTAAATTTGGCATCCAAAATTTGAAGCACCCAAGCTCACTATTCACTTTTGAAATTCTTGATAAAAGGATTTTAGATATAAATAATTTTGATGAATTTGAGATATTTCCTTCATTTTCAAGTAGTGTATGTACTCCTACTCTGTTTCACATTTAGAAATAGTTTTCTAATTACTATCAATATGTATTTTATTAACTGTAATAAGCCCTTTTAAAAAGACACTGGCATACAGTTATTCCATGTAGAAGGAAAAACTGCATTATTTTATGTCAAGTGTGATAACGGTTGAAATTTTTTTTAAATAAATTAATCATTTATTGGTGGGGAAAAGAGTTTCTTTGACAAATATTACATCTAGGGAACTGAGTGACTATTACAAATATTACTTGAAAAATATTCCTGAGATAATTGGTAAAAAATAGTTCAGTTATTCATGAATATTATTTAGACCATTCTATTATATTATGAATGACTGTAGGCCATAGTGTAGATTTTAAAATTATTTTTATATATACAATGATAATAAATAATTGTGAAATCAATAGGGTGGCACACATGTATCTGAAAGTAAAATTTGACTCTATGTGCATTATATAGCTTATGATAATATATCCTGATGTGTTCCTGATAATTTAAATTACATGAGCAGAATTTGTTAAATTATTAACACTAGTTATAGAATGAGTCCTTCTGAGAAAGTGTACTGTCATGCTAAAGTTCTACATTAGACACAACAAAATATTCCTTCATTATAAAAGAACTGAAAACCCAGCCATAGGAAATGGACTGTGCATTTTTCAAATTTTTGCTCATTTCCTGATCTGGCTAACAGTTCCATTTCCCTTCCTTCTTATACAGAGCGATAATTCATTAAGTGTTTCAAATTATACTGCACGAAAGGCAAATGTTTCTGTTTGCCCTGCACATATTTACACCCACAACTAAAATATATCAAAATAGTTTATAATTTTGTATCCGCTTATTCCTAGCACTTCTTTATAAGCCATTTCAAGTAATCTGCACTTCACTTGGTACCATAATTGCTGGTAAGTTGTCTGTATATTGGCCACCTTTCCTTTTGGTCCACTCTTTCATAAAATCCTTTTGTACAATTGTCAAGCAGCTCTGCTTTGTTCTTTAATGTTCCTAGCACGGCTCCCCAGCAGAGACCACTTTATAACATAAAGTGCAAAGTATCATTTTCACAGCAGGGACCACAGTGTCCATCTTCAAAAAGAGGCATTAATAAAATGGAACTGTAATGAACATGCTAATTCTGGTCATAAGGTATTACACGTAGTCTGTTGCATTCTTACTAAAAAATTGTGAAGTTTTTACTATGGCTCTTCAAATTTCTCTTAACAGTGAATGCTTTTGAGATAGACAACTGTCTTCTAGATATATGCATGCATTACATGGTCTGTCTTTCTGACCCCATCCACACAACTTTTTATCATGCCTATGACCAGCTAGAGCCCCAAGGGACTAAAAACTCTGTGTATACACAACAGATGGTTAAAGCCAGGGAATATTGCCCGGGCACTTCCCCAGCTAGCTGGCTCTTTTGGCACATGATAAATTTCTTGTGACAGCTAGGTACGTCATAATCTTGCCAATGGATGGGCATCCATAGCAATGCCAGTGTAACTGGTAAATCTAGAAAACTTCCCTGTTCTCATTTAGCTCTGTGCAGTTCGACATACCACAGTGCATTGTTCATCAGAATAAAGGTGCCACTCTGTGTGTCTGACTTCCAGGGACTCTAATCCCCATGCGTAAGCTGCCCTAGCTGGCTTTTCCCGGTTACATCACGCAGAGGAGCAAGACAGTTTAAAATGGCCCCTGCCCACCTCAAAATCATGAGGTATTGTGAGAACATGGAAACGAATTGTCATTACTTGTGACCCATCTACTGACAGCAGGAGAATAATGGTGCTTTGAATGCATATCCCCCCTATTTTTCACACTCTGGAAAATACTCTGAACCTTTTCAATGAAAACAATGTCCTTTAATTACACTTGTCATATCAATGGCCAGGGAAACACTGTAAAATAAATAATTCACTTTTTATTATATACCACAATGATTGCTTGACATCGCATCAATCACTTTATAAAAGGCAGCTTTATAACAGAGATATGACAAAAGCATCTCAACACAAAGATTTTGCTTCTCTTCCTCCTCACCGATTGACAGTGTGAGCAGAAATACTGGCACAGAGAATCCATTATTATGCATATTTGCTCAGATGGTAATCACAGGGCTTGTAGCGCGATCTACCAGGATCTCGCTACTGGAATCTACCAGGATCCAGCCTCAGTTTCTATGTGTCTATGTAGCGCTTTGCCTTTAATTCACAGATAGTACAGCAAACAGAGCATGCAGCAACGAGTGAAGGGATATACATCCACTTTATGTCATTTTGCTTTAGGAGGTTTCAGTCTCTTAACGGTGCACTCAAACACCACTGTGACACAACGGAGGCGACAGGTAAAGCAGCATTTGTTGACATGCTTATAGTCTTGGCATGACTTCATCAGCAAAGGGTAGACTGGGTTCATGAAAACCACTGCTGGCACATAAATGCCACCAACGTCTTTACCGTGTTAGTGGACTAGCATTTCAGTCTTCAGTGGAGAAGGACACAACCCTTTGCGTTGGCCTACTTTTCACGTCATGCTTCCAAGTGACCAGGGCAGCTGTTATCTTTTCTGCCTTCCACCACTTCCATACTGTAAAGCACCAAACTCCAGAAACTAGAGGCTGCAGCATTACTCATAGCACTTACTGACCAGATACCATGGTTATGAGCACAGTTGAAGAATCTAAACAGAAGAGGATAGGCACAGGCACAGGAAGCTCCTGCTGAGGCACTGTGCGATAGCTGCCCAGAACTTTCCATAGAAACATGATTAGGCAGACTACAGGGTGGAGATGCATAGATGTAGCTGTGATGGCAAAAAAGTTGCTGCATTAAGACAAACCGAACCAAGTTATTTGTAACCAGTTAAGCTGATCCTACCTTTAACTGGTTAAAACATTAGAGAGACCGGGCCCTTTCTTGCATCGGGACATCCCTCTGCCTCATCAACCCTCATGGCAAAAGGCTGGCAAAGCTTGTTAATTCTGGGTCAAATCCTGACCTCCCACTGCAAGAACTTGGATGGTCTCAGATACAGCACAAATGTTGTGCTGGTTCTCAGGGAGCACAGGGAGGCAGCATTTGAGAAGCCTGCAAAAGAGATGTGCAGCACCTGCCCAAGGCAGAGCGACATGGGGGCTCGCTGGTGGATTAAGTTCAGAGGAGGCCTGGATCCAATCTACCCAGATCTATCTATCATACTGACATGGCCACCGTCCATCATACTGACATGGCCACCGTCTATCATACTGACATGGCTCCCGTCACCGTAGTATTTGAGTGCCCCGGAGTTATTCATATACTTATCCTTACAGCATCCCTGTGATGTACAGAAGTACTATTGTGGTCTTATTACAGCTGGGGAAGTGAGGCATATAGAGAATAAGGAACTTGCCCAAGGCCACACAGGAAGCACAAAGCAGTAATTGAACCTAGATTTCCCGAGTCTCAGGCTAATGCCCGAAACACTGGACCCAATAAAATAAATGATCAACCGCAACATTGCCAAGTGGCTTCTAAACCTGCACCTTACAATACTTGCCACCTAAAGCTACCTCGCTCTCCAGTTGGCAGACCCCAACTCTCTCTGGCATTATCACACCATTCCACACCTCATGGATCAATGTGTACATGGGCCTCCTTCCAGCTCATGGCTTACATTCATGGATCTTGCTTTAATCGAGCCCTGAACCAGAGGATCTCAGCTACTTCCCTTCATCCTTTTAACAAAAATTGTAAGCATTATGGCTGGAGGCTATAAAGTCTCTTGTCCATTTCTAATCATTTTAATTTTTTCCTTGTTTTCTTACCAACTTTTATTTATCTCCATCATGTGTATGCACACTCTCATTTATTATTGTAGGGATGTTCATAAGAGGTAGAATGCTGACATAAGTTATTTTTAAGGAGTATTGAACCATTTGAGTTGGAAAGAAAGACAAAGAATAACCTGCATGTACTTTACAACAAACAGCTTACATTGCAGATGGGGGTGGGGAACAGGTAGATCATATTTTTAGAGCCAGCCAGTTTTGACATTGGTGCCGATCTTACACCATTTAAGTATTCATTGTCGTCAATGAGAAGAGGATAAGTCCCAGTGTCTCTCTACTACAGAGTAAGGAAGAAACAGTTGATTCAGAACTGCATCTTTAAAAACACATGCACACACATTTCAATGAAAAGACCCAGGAGGCCTGTAAATATATTTCAGTAGGTAACGTGTTCTACTGCAATAAAATCTGTAGGCAGAGAATACATTTTATGTCTGAATTTTCCCACTTTTTAAAAAAAGTTCTTAATTTTTAAATGATATTTACTGCTATTAGAGAGACAAGGTGGGGGAGGCAATATCTTTTATTGGACCAACTTTATGTGGGATAAAGAGACAAGTTTTTGAGTTTACACAGAGCTTGTCTTCAGATCTTACTGCAAACAACATTTATTGCTATGTAATATGACTGTGGTTGGGGCTTTTTTTTAAATTTATGAATTTATAAAAAACTGAACAGAATATTATTTCTGTCATTTCAAACAACAGAAGCAACTGTTCAGGGAGTTGAACAGGAGAGTTAAAAATATGAACCAAATGATCAACCTTTCAATTTTTATTGACTGTGGCTGGGAAAAAAATTAAAGTGATGCCAGACACAGTCATGTTAACCCCAGAGATAACATTTTAATTTTTAGCAGGTTTATTCATGTATTTATTTTCATTTTTCAGGTACTTCTGAGGAAAAAAAATAAATATATATCATACACACACAGTGTTGTGATCCTTTTTCATTGTTGATGTAAACAACATAATGGCTTACACTGATTAAAAAACCACATACAAATAAGTTACTCTTTCTTGCTACGCAGAAATCCAGTTCTTTGAAAAAAGTACAAAGGGAAAAAAATAAAATAAAGAAAAGCAACCTCCATATCTCCCCAAATGTTTCTAAATGGTGGGGCAAAGAATAATAAAACACAGAGCTCCAAGGATTGTCTTTAGTGCTGTCTGACAGATGAAATTCTCGTCCTAGTAGACACAGACACCATCACAAACTCCCTGCTGAATGTTTATATGGCTGGTATGGTGCATTATGTGCTAGTGTTCCAATGACAGAGCCTCCCCGCAAAATACAGAGTGGACAATGCACCGTAGGAGGGATTGGCAAGCAAGTGAGGAAGGGACACATTTCACATGTCAAAACAAAGTTCCTATCTGTCTCCAGAAGAATGAACAACAGATACAGAAGGCCATTTGATTACTAGCATTTATTCCAATGGGAATATCATTTGTAAGTGAGTCCAGAGGTTTGGCACTAAATCTTATATTCCAACTCCAGGGTTGAAAAATTAGATTATCCTTTCATTGGCCTCAATAACTATGTTGGCCAAAGAAAGAAATTAAAAAGAAGATGTAGAAGATGACATGCATGTCTGAGTCTGAAGAAAAGCATGTTTGCGCCCAGTACTTTGGAGAAAATGTTTAGCTGCAGCTCATCCTTATGTAAATACTGTTTCTGTAGTTTTGCCAAGGTCAGTGTCAGCTTGGATAACTTTCTGTATAAATGCCAATCATGCAAATAAAAGTTGCACAAGACAGCACTAAAATGCAAATCAGATGCAGTCATAAAATATGTTATTGTTTGCTTGTTCTAGCCAGAGTCTTCCCATTTTTCCTCCTTCTCTTGCTTTCTTTGACCTTGCTTTTTCTTCCCCACCCTGTTCCCTGTTCAGTAAGACAGAGCCATTAGAGAGTCAAACATCCAAAAGAAAACCAAACTCAAACTTCAGACAAGGAAGTTCCCATTTTTCAGCATTCACGTTCAATATGGCAGTACACTCCAAAATGGAATCTTAAACACTCCTTCTTTCATTAGCTGTAGAAAAGACCCACAGCAATGGTGTAATAGTTTGGACACTATCAAAGTAAGTAAGTTATTGTCTGATGAGGACTTACCACGTAAAACAGTGAGTCTAGTGGACACACTTATTTCTCCAACACTATTGGAAGCAACACATTCATAAATAGCTTCATCTCGTGGAGTCCGCAGAGGCTGTATTCTGAGAACTGATCCAGATCCATCATCAAATTCTATTACCTATTGAAGGAAACAACAGCTGTCACAGGTGTTGTTACAAATGCCTACCTCTCAGCTAATTTTGTGTGTGACAATGAACTATCAATATTCATAGCATCCAAGCCAGTTTCATTTTTCAGATATACATACAGAGGCAAATTCAACAGTGACTTAGACTGCCCCTGTTTTCTCCAGCTATGAATTTGGTCCATGATGTATAATTAATATTAGCTGATATTATAATTTAAATAGAGTGTGTCCATCTTAGAAACAAAATGAAATGACTGTGTTGTTCTTGGTGGTGTGTCGTTCTTGTTTTTGAATCATTTAGATAAGAAACTTTCATTCCCCCACCTGAATATACATCTGTAGTCTGGAGCTAATAGGACTGCTGCCTCTTCCCTCCTCTTACTCAGGGAGATGAATCAATCATCTTGTCAGGTGACGTTGCTACTCTCTACAGCAGCCCACTCACCACAGGCACCTTCCCTAGCAACTAACTTAAAAAATAACTCACTTTCATTAACTATGTACAACAGTTCAGAACTGTCATCAGCCCTGATCTTGGCTATTAGGCCGGGATGCTGGATTCATGGATCTCTTCAAAATAATCTGATGTATGGTCAGAAAAATGAAATTTACATTTCTGCTTAAACTCTCTACTATGCTTGAGCTAAGAGGTTAACATCCTTGCAGGTAGACATGAATAGCTCATAGGAACTACAGTGCATTGTATTTGTCCAAGACTAAGTCACTAAGAACTCTTCTTCTGACTGCTGCATTCATTCCGTCAGGCAATGAAAGTAGATAAATGCCAGGTCACTGCCTTGCAAATTTATAGTACTGCAGCAGATTCTTGTTTGGCCCAGGAGGTTATGTCCCTTGTTGAGTGTCACATGACTCTAAAGAGGCAACAGCCTTAAAAGATCCCTTTACAAAGCAGAACAACAGTTCTTCCTTAGGAGCATGGAAGAAAAAGAGAGATTCTAACTTCCTGAGCAGTTGGGATCTCTGGAAATTAAATCAGCAGGTCAAACTTCTGTGGAGGAGTCTCACCTACCCTTTCATCAGTTGCTATGGAACATCTGAGCCATGCACATTCCATACGGGTTTGGGCAGTATTGCTATCATGTGCACATGACAGAATTTACAAGCTCTAGCCTATTTGTCCTTTCTGTACACAAATGGGTTTTTGCATATGTAAAGTCTAACATTTAAATGCAAAATGATAGCACTCAAAAATACATATGCAAAGTTGTACCTGCACAAATGCAATCTATGTTTTGAAAATCTGATTCTTAGAGTTCAAGACACATGTAGGGAACACCAGGATTTGCTTTTGCCTCATTTGGGAATTAAAATAAAAGGATAAGAGATTAATAGCAAGGCCCTCTATGAAAATCGAAGGGTCACCTTCTCTTGGTAAATGATAATAAAAGGTTTTTGTTAGCAGGCATGAGACAAGTGCAGCTTCTCCCATCGTAGGCCTTGTACAGAGCACTGGGCAGGATGTTGTTGAACCAGGCCCAGTCCCACAGACTCCAGCATTGATCATCAGCCTCCATGGTTTTGGACTCAGCTTGTATGGATGTTACCTCACTGTGCACCTCCTAAGGCTGGTTTACTGGCTTTTCTGAGACTGGGAGGAGTCTGAGGGACAGCAAATTAATATGTGCTCTCTTGGGGAGAGATCAATGGCACAGCCCACATACTGACTTCCTTTTCTCTGTTCTTTAAAGAAAGCCACCATCTTGAAAAAACCTAGAGGATTCACAGATCTCCCTGTGATGTGAACCAAAACAGGACAGCTGGTATATCTGATGTGTGGGCTGCTATGGAAGGAGAGGAGGCTCCACAGTCCTAAGAAACAGTTTGGTACAACTATTTGACTCAGAAGGGGAATGTCAGGACTGAGATGCGGGCAGTCTAACCTAATGGTTGGAATAGGGGTCAGTGCAGGAATCAGAAACCAGGGATCAAACAGGAGTCAGGTCCAGTGCGGCAGCCAGTCAGGAAGCCCCTCAGTTGCTCAGACAACTTCCCATGCCTCCTTCTGGCCAATCGGTGTGGCTGGCCACCGTCCCCAATTAGGATCTTCGAGGGCACTGCCTCTGGGAGGAGTCATAGTTCTGTGAGCCCCTCATATGCAGTAGTTCTGGGTCAGCTCCCCAGGGGCAGCCAGGGTGTGAAAGCTGCCTGAGAACCCGTGGGCCCAGGTTTGAGACCTGTGGGCCTTTACGGAGAAGCCAAATCATTGCAGAATGGGGAAGCTTCAGCAGATGAATGCTACTGATGTTCCCTTTAGTTGCACATTACACTGTGGATTAGATATACGCCACCAGTGATTTTGCTTATGGGTAGGCTTGGAAGGAAAAGATTTTTATCAGTAACTGTTAGTAAAAATCCAATTTCACCATACACACACCACCAACAAAAAAATATTTTCATCGATAACAGCAGAAATTTACAGATAAGCAAAGCAAGAAAAATGCTGCTTGAGAACTTATCAGAATTTGATTTAGGATATTTACTTCATAGTATTTTGACAAGTGATGTTAAAAATTGCATTTTAACAGTTATAAAGCTTTAACTTTTTGAATCTCAATGTCTACTGTCATTAAAAAAATATTGTCTAGACCCTCTCCCAATTTTCTACAACTGTGAAAATTTAAATTTAAACTGATTAAATAATTGTAAAATGCTTAAAACCAATACTTTTGTGCAATTGTGAAAATCAGGAAAATATGCTTAAAAATAAAAAATTATCATCCATAAAAATTACCAAAAAATTAAACATCAAATTCTGCCAAGCCTATTTATGGAATAAAAATGTTACCTCCTGAACAGTATGGATGAAAGAACTGTGAGATGAAACACAGTTGTTCTGGCACTCTGACTCCAAACAAGATACCTTCCAAACTGCAAAAGGAACCTCTAATGGCTAACATTTATTTATTATATGTCATTTCAAATTGGGTGGTTTTTTGCATGCTTGTTTTATGATTCCTAGTTTATCTGCAGATGGTTTACATTTTGTTGCTTTTAAGGAAAGAAAATACTATCTGTACATATTGTTTTCCCATCAGGAGGTAGGAGAAACTCCTCCTGACTTGCCTAGCAGTAAGCTCCTCAGAATTCCCCAGCAGTCAGAGAGGCTTGCAACTGAACTCTTAGGAAACTGAGAGACCCTAAGAACACTGGGTAATCCTAGATGCTGACTGGCCAATGGAAAAGTTGCAGCTGTCCAGGCTGGGCAAACCTTGTGGAGTTCAGGTGTTAAGTGTAAAAAATAATTTTGGGGGTACACAACATGAATAAGTTTGTGAACTCTTCTTTCCTATCCTGAACGCAAATCTTTCTGCCCACTCCCAAATGTTTAGTTAAAGTGATGCCTGTATTCCTGCATGTACTAGGAGTAGAACCTACATCTCTCCACAATGTGGAGTGGTGAAATACACAACATTTTTCATTTGTTTCCTCTTCCCCTCCTCCATTTCTTTTGCAGTCTCTCCTAACCAGGATTTTTACCCAATAATTTTCAAGCTGAACTTTCTAATGCATGTTGTTTGAATGGATTTGAAGCAGGAAAAACACCACACAATGTTCATTCATAATATATATTTACTGTATGAAAGGTCCACCCTATGCCTTAAATTTCTGAAATGATAGACTGCTCCTATTAATTATTGGGCAATACCACGTACTTGGAATTTTTCAAACAGGGAGGAAAAGCACTTTTATAATGAGAGAGATGGAGGTGAAGCCTCCTTACTACTAAGTAATGAAATTCAGAAAGATACATAAACATTTATTTTAGCGAATAAGGGGAAATAAGAATAGTTATTTGAGACCCCTGCAGTTACTGCTGAGGTGGAAAGTCCAAAATGTTCCCTGTTTCTCCATGTGCCTTTTCTGAATCTAATTTCTGCTGTTGCTCTAATTTCCATTTGAAAATTCTACATGATGAGTTAATGGCTTTTTTTTTTTTGAGAGGAAAGAAAGCTCCTTAAAGTGTTGATGTGCTTTCTGCTTTAACTAACTAGTTTTTCAGTGCTTTATAATGAAAATTACCTGTTAAATGTTTCATAATTCTTTGAAACATGTCCTATCCTATTTGAATATGCACTCTTGTTCCACATACCACTTAAGGACTTTTTAAAATACATTTTACATTATATATTTATAGTTCAGTTCAAATACTTTACAGAAGTAAAACATGTTTATCTTTTAGCCTATTCTCCCATAAAACAAATACAGAAATAAAACATAAAACGGTATATGAAACAAATAAAACATAATACTGCAAAATAAAACTAAATCAACACAAATACAATTCCCAGATATATACATGATCTGTCTGACTGTGTGTTGCTCATCTTCAATGTAGATTTTGTGACCATCATGGGACAGATTGCTTTATTATAAATTGCCTATTCTCCTCTCACTCCAATTACATAAAAAAGAGTTGTGCATATGCATTGAAAGCTGTAAACAATTACTTGCATTGAGTGGAGAGTACACATCTTAAAATTCTTTGACAACTATTTTTCTTATTTTTCTTACTGAATTAAATACATTTGCAAGGTCCATAATAACTAGTGAAAGTTTGCTAGATCTTGTATGATACCAAAACATGAGCTGATTGCTTTTAAATACTCTTAAAATAAAACAATTAGCCCACACAAGAAATAAAATGTAGCCTTTGCTCTATTGACATAGCAGGACTCATTTACAAAGCCGTATGTGAGTTACTAACTTAAATACCATTAAAAGCTAACATCCTGGGTGATTGCTGTGAAAAATTATCCCAATGCATTTTGGTTTGTCTCTTCATAGTCAGAGGCACAGACTTAAATTTTCCTATAAACATTTTGGCATGCAAGTCTAGACCATTCATTCATATAACGTGTGTCAGAACTGTGTGATAGATAATTTATAATAGCACTTTGCCTTGTGATTATTTTCTAAAAGCAAAATCCTATTTTTAATACTGAGAAGCCAGTAGAGATGCAGCTGAAGTTATACATAATCAACACCAGACTTTTGGTGTCATCTTCTCTGTACAGGCACCTGGAACAATCCATAGGTCAATCCAACCTTAGTCCTAACTTCTCCCACCACTTAAAGGGGCAATAGTATCCCCAGAATTACCCCCCAGAAACACCCCCACATTCCACTAGTAGACAGTCTTTATCATTTTGTTCAATTTCTGGCCACGAAAGGTAGGAAAGCCACTTCCTCTGAGACCATTCCCAATACTAATCTTTAAAAAAGTCAAAAGGAAAAGATAGCAAAATCATCTTCTCTTCAATGGTCTTATGCACAGCCAGTTTGCAGGGTAGGTTATTCCCAGGACTGCTTGCAAAGATTTATCCCCTGCGGTGCTGGCTGTTTGCTTAGTCATTGGTAAAAAAGCACATTTACCAGGATTAAAAACATAAAATAAATGTGATGTTAGAGTGAATGTTTTTCAGAGGAACAGAACAATGGACCTAATACCTCAAATCTCTGATTGCTGACTTTCTTTCCCTTTTTATTCCAGACAATTTTAGGTCTTGGGTCTCCTGTAGCTTGGCAGATGAATGATGCGACTCCTCCAGAGACCCCTGTCTGATCAACGGGAGTTCTTGTAAACTTTGGCGGTGCTAAAACAAGAAAATAAGTAACAAAATAAATCTAAGCAGTAGACATAAAAAAGCATGTCAAGCTGTCAAAATGAAAATAAAAAAGGAGGAAATACTTTGTTTCTCTAGGAATTGTATTCACCTGTAAGAGAAGGCTTTTAAAAAAAACCTTAAAAGGTCAGGGGAGCACTTAGAGATTTGACTAGTAAAATGTGTATTAACACAGAAATCTAAGACCATCACAATAGGAAGACCATGCATTAATTTTTATCACCATTATAAATAAAAATCTAATTTGTCCTCTGTTGCAAAATGAGCTCATCAATCAAATGGAATAAGATCATGGTTCATGGCTTAATGTTACTATCAGGGGATGTCATGAAAGCAAGTTTTCCACCTCTGAGCCATTAAAATCAGTGACATTTAGGACAGAAACATTTGAAAAAGTTTGAGGAGAGGGATGTAAATGCCTACAGATTAAAAATCCAGACCAGAAAGGAGAAAGGACAATTGCAGTAGAGAAACTAATGCTTGCCCACAGTTCAAAAGACACCACATTTATAAATCCTGGCCTCTCTCCCAAATTATGCCATATTTTGCTGAAGGAACAAGGGAAAGAAGACACTGTATCTGCAGAGACAGGGTGACAAGAAAGACGAGAGAGTGGGAGAAAGGAGAAATGAACAGATAAAAGGAAACATGAAAAAAAAAACAGAAAGGAAAAGAAAGAAGTTGGGATTTTCACTAATTACTTTCTTTCCTTCTGTCCAAGAAGAATAACATTCCTTGTGTTAATATAGTGAAACCCTGATGATGAGAATTCTGGTTAACCAAAACCCTCGGTTATACCAAGACCGGATATGAGCCTGATGTGTGAAGTCTGACCAGTGCATACAGATGTATGTGCTGCAGAGTCCTTGAGTACAGCTGCTGCATTCTCTTGAATAGCTAACCTGTCTTCAGCAATCTATTATATTTGGGGGAGCTAACTTAAAGTTAGTGTTTCAAGGTCAGTGACCTGCAGATACCCAGGGTTTCCACTGTATCATTTTCCTTTATTTTGAACTGGTATATAAAGGTATTATATGGAGGTTACTATGTTTATCTTGAAATGGAGTGGAAATAGGTTTTGGAAAGCGTGGCACGGATTTAAACAATACAGGTCTAACTCAAGTCCTGTGCACCTTTTCTGGCCCATCATTTTTTTCCCCACTTTTCCTTTCCCTCTTTTCTTTCGTCATCTATCTCCTCTCTCGGTTATTCTCATTTGTTCTCTTCCCTTTTCTTTCCTAGCCCTCCTCGGTATGGCTTCTCCTTTGTACTGTTTATATTTTTAATTTGCTACTTCTCAAATATAACTTCTAACCTTATGCTCTGCTGAATTGGCCTTTCCAAAGGAAGTGCTTCTTCTCAAGCAGTTATCAGAAATGTAGAAAACCAGGAGACTGTAAACAAGTATCAGTAACCATGATGGGAAAAATGTTAAAATTGCTGAAAAATGATGAATTTTGTTCAACATGTTCATTAATGATCTGGATGATGGGATGGATTGCATCCTCAGTAACTCTGCGGATGACACTAAGCTGAGGGGAGAGGCAGATATGCTGGAGAGTAGGGATAGGGTCCAGACTGACCTAGACAAATTGGAGAATTGGGCCAAAATAAATCTGATGAGGTTCAAAAAGGACAAGTGCAGAGTCGTGTACTTAGGACAGATTAATCTGATGCATGGTTACAGGCTGGGGACTGACTGGCTAAGCGGAAGTTCTGCAGAAAAGGACCTGGGGATTACAGTGGATGAGAAGCTGGATATGAGTCAACAGTGTGCCCTTATTGTCAAGAAGGCTAATGGCATATTGGGCTGTATTAGTAAGAGCACTGCCAGCAGATCGAGGGAAGTGATGATTCCCCTCTATTCGGCACTGGTGTGGCCACATCTGGAGTATTGCGTCCAGTTTTGGGCCCCTCACTCCAGAAAGGATGTGGACATATTGGAGAGAGTCAAAGGAAGGCAACGAAAATTATTAGGGGGGTGAGGCACGTGATTTATGAGGAGAGGCTGAGGGAACTGGGCTTATTTAGTCTGCAGCAGAGAAGAGTAAGGGGGGAGATTTGATAGCAGCCTTTAACTATCTGAAGTGGGGTTCCAAAGAGGATGGAGCTCGGCTGTTCTCAGTGGTGGCAGATGACAGAAGAAAGAGCAATGGTATGAAGTTGCAGTGGGGGAGGTCTAGGTTAGATATTAGGAAAAACTATTTTACTAGGAGGGTGGTGCAGCACTGGAATGGTTTATCTAGGGAGGTGGTGGAATCTCCATTCTTAGAGGTTTTTAAGGCCTGGCTTGACAAAGCCCTGGCTGGGATAATTTAGTTGGGGTTGGTCCTGCTTTGAGCGGGGGTTGGACTAGATGACCTCCTGAGGTCTCTTCCAACCCTAATCTTCTATGATTCTATGTGAAATGAATAAGAAGGGGGACACAATAGGTGGCTATTGTGACATTGCACTCCATATGTTTTATGGAAATATGCTAATGAGTGTGAATATAATGTAACTGGAATATGCTTCATGCAAAAGGTCTCTTGTAAATTATCATTACAAAGCTTATAATCTACTAAGTGTGTTCATCCTATTTGTATGCATGTATTACAGTTAGGAGAATAAGATATAAATTTGTATTACTGATGGAAACCTGTTAAGTGGAAGCCATTAAGGATGTTTCAGAATCAATCACCTGTAAATGGCTACGTTTACTCCCAAGCCTTCCTGCGTTCCTGTGAGTCAGGCCGGGAAGAATGGGGTCTTGGGGTCTCACAGGACATGTGACCATGTCACCTGATACTGGAATCAATCTTAAACCTGGTGCTTTTCCTTTTAGAAGGAGGGGAGTGGACCCAGAAAGAGAAAAGATTCCCACCTTGTAGCAAAGCTATAAAAGGGGGTGGAACAGAACAAAGGGGGCTGCCAGTCATGAGAAATCCCCGAGTTACCACCTGAGCTGGAACTAACAAGGTCTGTACCAGGGAAAAGGATTGGGCCAAACTAGGAAGGAGTCTAGTCTATGAAAGAAGCTTATTGGAACATCTCTGAGGGTGAGATTTACCTGTATTTAGTTTCTTAAATGTATTAGGCTTAGACTTGTGTGCTTTTTTTTATTTTGCTTGGTAATTTACTTTGTTCAGTCTGTTATTTCTTGAAACCACTTAAATCCTACTTTTTATACTAAATAAAATCACCTTTGTTTATTAGTAAACCCTGAGTAAGTGATTAATACCTGGGGGAGCAAACAACTGTGCATATCTCTCTATCAGTGTTATAGAGGGCGGACAATTTATGAGTTTACCCTGTATAAGCTATAGAGAGAGTAAAACGGATTTATTTGGGGTTTGGATCCCATTGGGAGCTGGGTGTCTGGGTGCTGGAGACAGGAGCATGTGCTGAGCTGTTTTCAGTTAAGTCTGCAGCTTTGGGGGGGTGCTTCAGACCCTGGGTCTGTGTTGCAGCAGGCTTGCATGTCTGGCTCAACAAGACAGGGTTCTGAAGTCCCAAGCCATCAGAGAAAATGTGCTAAAACTACCTCTGAGCCCATCAGGTAACAGTCCTAAGGGGGTCTCTGTGACCGAACCCATCACAGCTACCATTATAAATGAACTTACTGTACTGTCCTAAATAACCATATTTAAGAGAAGAGAATCAAGAATATCCTGAGTATAACAATATGAACCATGTATTTTTAATGCTATTGTTAAAGTGTTGCAAGCAAATTGTGAAAAACTGTTTTCCAACAATGAGAACAAAATAATGCTGATGGGAAATTCCCACATTTTTAATAGATGTGACAGGCAAAATATGGATTGCTATTGTCTCAATTATAATTTAAGTTGACTTGATCAGATAATGTTCCACAATTATTTTATGCTTCCATCAAAGTCTTGTTTCATTTCATTAAAAAAAAGGGTTTCTCAGGATTTACAACCAGAGCAGTTGTTTTAGTATATAGCGAAACCATTTTACAGTTAGAGTGTTACTGTAGTGATGGAAGCAGTAGTAGAGTTTAGTTGACATAATTAGCCTATATATAAGCAAGCAGCTTCTCAGAATGGTCTGGGAACCTTGACCTGTTCACTGAACTAATTCTGTCTACTGAAGTTCTACATGCTTGAACAACAAGTGCACTAGTGAGTCTAGGGCTATGGCTACACTTGCAGCTGTAAACCAGCCTTCGGAGAGAGCACTAGGGAAAGCGCTCCAGTCTGTCCACACTGACAGCTGCAAGCACACTGGCATGGCCACATTTGCAGCACTTGCAGCAGCACTGGGAGCAGTGCATTATGGGCAGCTATCCCAGCATTCAAGTGGCTGCAACTTGCTTTTCAAATGAGGGGGGTGGGGTGGAGTGTGTTGTGTGTATGTGTGGGGGGGGGGAGAGAAAGTGGGTTTTTGGAGTGCTGAGAGTGTGTCAGCACGCTGTCTTGTAAGTTCAGACCCCCCGACCCCTCTGCCTCTCACTCACTCACTCAAAGCAAACAGTAAATGTTTGATCAGATAAGTAGATAAGCAGCCGCTGTCAGAAACGGAGCTTCAAAAAGGCACTTCTGCATTCCTGCAGTGATTTCACAACAAAGGGAAGAGTGACCACTTGACTTAAGGGGATTATGGGACATTTCCGTAGGTCAATCAGAACACAGTAACTGTTCACACTAACCCTGGGGCATCTCAGCCAATACGCAACAGCCGTTATCCCTCTCGTGGAGGTGGAGTACCAGGAGCGCTCCAGCCAGGGAGTCAGAGCGCTCTACGTGCCCTGCCAGTGTGGACGGGGAGTGAGGTAGAGCGCTCTAGGTGGCTTTATTGCGGTATAAAGTGCAAATGTAGCCAAGGCTTAGAACTAACAAAGTAAAAAGCATGTCACTGTCCCTATAGGAATCCAACCACTATAATGAAAAGTCTATCGCAAAACAAAACCTGGAGTCATGAATAGTCAAAGACATAACAGGAAAGAAATGGGAAAATCCTGAGCCTGGATCTCAAGGGAGAGAACAATTAAGTCCAATAGAAAGCATCTGGCTTTAATAGATCCTGGTAGTTTTGGACCCTTTTCTATGTACATATTAACCTTCCACTCTGATATTTAAAAAGATTGGGCCTGAAATGCTCATATTCCATTACACAAGCTGTGATTTTGTGTTATCAAGATAAAGTTGAAATAGTGCCATGCTCCTTTTATTCTTTTTGACAGTGTTAATTCAATGAAACACCTGCAAAACACTTGAAAAAAAATGCTGGGTGGGTGAGTCCTTGGATTTAGGCTACTTAGGAAATATTTTAACTCAAAACTTTATGAATCCACACACGCTTTACACCACATCGTCTACAGATTAGCCCACTGATTTATATCTCACAACAATAAAGCAACAAAAAGTATGACTTACTTCCTTAGAGCCATTTAAACGGTTTGTTTTTTATCAAGACACAAGCTGTACATTGATAGGTTTCAGTGTAGTAGCCGTGTTAGTCTGTGTCGGCAAAATGAAAATAAGAAAGAAAAACTTGTAGCACCTTAGAGACTAACAAATTTATTTCAGCATAAGCTTTCGTGGGTTAGTACCCACTTCATCGGATGCATGGAATGAAACATACAGTAGACAGATATTTATACAGTCAGAGAAACATGATAAGGTGGAGGTGCATAGACCAACCTTAAGAGGCTAATTAATTGAGAGGAACCATAACAGCAGGGGAAGAAAAACCTTTGAAGTGATAAACAAGATGGTCACACAGGTGTACACTGTAAATCAGATCAAGGATTAAGAATAGTGCCTTTTCACTCCCCAGAGCCACTAACTCAGTTATCTTGGGGGCAGGATTATACAGGATATATTTTTTTTAAATCTTAAACTAAAAGTACGTTGAATCAATTCTCTAGATCAATAAATTATTCTATTTTAGGGTTTTATAGTGCTGCCCATCAACATACTATATAAGACAGTACCATGCTTTATTACTCTGCTGTAAAATGTAGTGGTGAAAAAGAAAGGAGAAATAAAGGGGAAATTTCCCCTTATAAAAATCCAGAGTCAAATTCTCTCCTGGTGTAAATTAGTACAACTCCATTGAAGACAATGGGGCTGGCTGCACCAATTTATACCAGAAAATAATTTGGCCACCCATTTTAAAAATTACTTGTCTTTATTTCCAATACTGTGCAAACTGCACCACTGCTTAAGGAATATTCTGCCCTGAAAACTGTAAAGCTAACACTTTCTTATACAGAGATATGAGTGCTGACTGTAGAGACAAAAATAAGGAGCAGGGGTGGGGCTTTGAGGGAAGAGATGGAGCAGGGGGCAGGGCCTCAA
The DNA here is from genome assembly GCA_033296515.1 of Macrochelys suwanniensis. Lineage (NCBI taxonomy): Eukaryota > Metazoa > Chordata > Testudines > Chelydridae > Macrochelys > Macrochelys suwanniensis. Next base: position 29,817,942 of record CM065780.1, on the reverse strand, counting down.
GGGAAGAGGAAGAACAGGAGTGGGGTCTTGGGGGGAAGAAGAAGAACAGGTTGTCAGCAATTGGAAAGTTGGCTACCCTAAGCCCAGGCCACTGAGAATGAGCAAGCTAGATTCTATTCTGTTTTGTGTAACACCAGCAGAATTGTTTACTAAGTTCCATACAGCTAGGGTTTGTCTATTCTACTGAAGGCAATGAGTTTGTCTATTCCACTGAAGGCAATTCTACTGAAGGCAATGAGTTTTCAGAAATATAACTGTGGGCTTAGTTTGGCCTTCAGACCTTACAGTACTGATTCACAAGAAGTGTGTGTGTGGGGGGGGAACTATTTGGCTCTTAAATCCCAGGATGAGGTTTTGCAGGGCTGGGGTATTTATTGAAAAAAAATGTTAACAGTAAACTGAGAACATTCGTTATGGGAATGACAGAAGCAAAAAAATGGGACCCAGGATGAAATTTGTACAGTCACTTTTCAGAGGAAAACATTTTAAAGTAGTTCTGAGAAGAGCATAACTTTTATTAGTAAAGAGACCAAACCTTCCAATTTAACAGCGAGAAGTCTGGGAACTTCTTTTCCCCATTGTTTCATTTCACCAAGTAAAACAATCTACCAAGTAGAAATTCCTCTTTAGCAAAAAAAGCTGTCCACTGGAATGAGTGTTCAATGTGATAAACAGTGTTTAGAGTAAAGAGAAAAGTCTAAACAGTGTACATGTTATCAGTGCTGCCCTTCTGCGGAAATAGAAAGGTGGTAACACTTGTTCATTGTTACATGATAAACTCATTCAGAAGACTAAGTTATTGGAAAATTCTTCCACTCCAAGAAATATGCCTGTGTGCTAAGTCAGAAGTAGAACAGTGATACCTATACACATTTTTTAAAGTGAATTTTTGGATTTCGCATGAATATTTTCTGACCCCCCACAAAAAGTATAGGTACAGAAGTGTCCCAACTTCCCATCTTGAAAATATGGCAACATTATTTATTAGACTAACATACAATACCACAGAGGTCATGTTATGATAAAAAAACTGTGTCCTTCTTTGGATGAAAAGTAGAGGTACTAAACATGTATGAGACAAAGACATGGAAGAATTATGGTATTCCTAGAGTTTTCAGCCATTTACTGTATAAAACGTTTGATTTTAGCAGTTCACCTCCTTATATTTACCAAATTAAATTTAATTGGGCAAGTCAGTTAAATTGTCAGCTTCAGGCTCCCCAACTGCAAAAGGAGAATAATACTTCCCTGTTTTATAGAAGTGTGAGGATAAATTCATTAATATCTGTGAGCCATTCAGCCAGCTGGCTGGACAGATACATACATATTATGATGTCTATCGATCAACCCATCCATGAATGTACTCATCTAGTTATTTATAAAGTGCCTATCACCAAGGTAAAATTATTTTAGATCACCCCCAGACAGAAAAAAAAAAAGTTGTGCTTGTTATCTTTACTTTTATGGAGGTTGTGAATTAAAGTTTGATACAAATGATCTTTGCATTAAATGTTGTCAATATCTTGACTTTGATTCCATCCTAAGTTGCTAGGCTCTCTGATGGCAAATACAATTACCATCCTACACACACAATTCTGCTTATTAACATGACGACAAGCTCAACTGCAAACTGACAATTACTTTTAACCTTCCTTATGTGATGCTCTCCTTGGGGAACCCAGAACCGTAAGCCCCTGTGTTACCTCTCTTGCTGAGCTTTGCTATAGGTTAGATTGTGAAACAGCTCCCTACCACACCAGTCTGTTCGTTTCACCAGTGAACTCCTTGAGACTCCCAGTCTTAAGCTTGGCTGGCAGGTAATAATCAGTGAACCACAGTTTTTGAGTTCCCCAGGGATGTCTCTCTGCAATCCCCAATCCCTCTCACTGGGCACTCACAGAAATTATTACGTTTGCTGCCTCCAAAGACACAGTACACACCCCAATCTGTTATTTTAGCCCAGGTCCCACACATTACTTTAATGTTCAGCACTGAGATGGTTTTATAACAAAACAAGAATATGTTTATTAATAAAGAACACACGTTTAAGTGATACCAGGCAAGAATAAGAGACACAGAAAAGGGTTATAAACAAAACAAAAATAACATGTTTTCTAGTGCCTAAAACTTAAACAATTTCTCTCTTATGTCAAGCTACCACCATTTCCAGTCTTCCAGGAAAGGGGATCCAACTTTCACAAAATCAGAGGGCACTGTCCCCTTTGCCCTCTAACCTCTAGATAACTCAGGAGTTCTCTCCTCTGCCTTTTATAGTCCAGCAAACCTTTGAAATGTATTATTTTGAAGTGTACCCCCAGATAAAATTCTGCCCTGCTGTTTGCCTCTTCCTGTTCACGTCCCATCCCTCTGTTGACTCATATGTAAAAGTAACTTCCATAGTCTTTGTCATCACCTTGCTTGATTTACATCGGAACCACAGGCAAACAGGCAAAACAACATTTTCTTGTCTAGGACAAGACTTGTCTAGAATTGCTTTATCAAGTCTGCCCCCAAAATATATTTTAGGAACATATTTCCAGCACACATACATAACTCTTCACACACCGTCTGTACGTACATCATGCAATGATATTCATGACCAGCATGCCATTAGTTTTTATGATACCTTAGTCGATACACTTTTATAGTACAATAATATTGTATACAATCAGTCTGGACCCTTATTGTCACACCTTAGCAACTGCAGTCCAGAGACCAACAAAAACTCTCTTGGCACCGTTCATTAACACAGGAAACTTCCAATGCAATGAATTCCGCCAAAGGAAAAAAGATGCAAGCAGTTATCAGCTACTACCTTACAGGTTATTTCAGCATTTTTCTACTTCTGACTTGCCAGCTTAAATATTCCAACAAAACTACAATTAAGACAACAAAAAGCTAAATGAAAAGTATAGAATAAATCGATAGAATAAATCAGTACCTCGTTTGTCTAATTTAAATTGAAAATTGCATGTGTGGACATCATAGAAACATGCAATGTTGGCTACTAAACCCATAGCCCATAACTAACTTATTTTATTTTAGCTTTTAGTAAAACTTTAAAAAATAAGGATTTCAAATCATAAACTGTTTATGTCAAATGTGTGGTGTTTTATTAAAGGGTGGTAATACAGCACCCTTCTGTATTCTAGAGCTTTATAAACGAAAATTAAAAGCTTTGAAACATTTCAGAAAAGATACTTCTAATGTGCAAATATAACACAAATTGTGAATCAGTGTTGTGAAATGTAGCCAACACCATTCTCTCTCTACCTCTCACACCTTCACAATAGGCCAGGCCCTTCAGTGAAATGTGGGTCTATGTGCTCAGTTCTCTTGTGTCACTGATGTTATAGTCCTAGGCACATCTGTATACACACACAAGCATACAAAATATTTTTATGAGCTTGATGAAACCATGTTATGGGTTTAATTAAATCCGACTAAGTGATAGGTATGAACTCACTCTTCAATTAACATAACTGTAAGCATAATCCCCCACCTAAAACAGTTCCTGTCCAGGAACTTTTGGCTGAGTATTGCTTTGTGTAGGGGTAGGTGGGGAGGAATGGAAACAGAGAACACACAGAAACTGAGGACAAGGAGAGAGAGAGGGAGAGGCAAGAAAGCCAAACAGTAGCCAGTGAGTACAGTGTGACCCTGGAAAAAACTAGAGAGAGCTTTTGGGTCTGGTGCTGGCTAACGAGGCTTAGAAGCTGTAAACTAAGAAATCACTCTTTTTGTTCTTTGTTCCTTCTGAGTTCAGATACAGGATTTTGTACATGCCTTGTTCATAAACAAGACAGCATCAAAGAAAATATCAGACTCCCTCAGTTTCTACTTCCAGGTGGAATATCCCCCAGGGCTCCAAACTTTGACTATCTGCTTGGGTTGAAAAGTGGCAGCAATATTCTCTCCTTCTCCCTTCCATGATGTCATGCTCCTTGCCAGAGTTCTGAAGAGCTGATGTTATAAACAGAATAATCCTAATGTGGTTTACAGTGCTGTCCTATAGTGAGTGCATGAGGATGCAAGTATTACACCGCCCACAGCATTCAGGGAAACTCTTCACCTAAACGTTATGATAATTTGTCATTGTTATAATTGGCAATCCTGGAGGAAACCTGGATGACTGCAGAGCTGTTCTAACAAGTCACACATGGGTGCCCAATGGAAATGTGTACTTGTTTTGCTTTAATAGTTATTTTAGGAAAAAACAAAATTTACCATCATTATTGTTATTCCACAAAATTTAATTTGCATCACTTTTTCGGTTTTATAAAATAAGATGATGATAATAATAAAGTATTGTCTATGTTTGAATGTTAAAACTCAGATTATAGCCTTGAGAACTTTCAAGAACTGACAATGTTTCCCTGCTTCCCAGGTAAATTCGGTTTGCTTGGCAAGTTTCCTAGTAGACTTCATGGACTGTTGTTCTTTTTCCCTTCCACAGATACAGAAGGCTTTGCTTAGTGATATATACGTTTGTATATTATTGTTGTTCGTCCTTCAAGTTCCAAGATGACCATGACATCACTGGTTGGTTTGGTTTCTGTGAACACGTGAGTGGCTGCTGAGGCCGATGGAGAGGCAGTCACTGTTCTAACTGTTGATAGATTTGAAGGTGAGGACTTATGCTATGAACAGAAGCAGAGTGGAAGCTGATGGACGGACTGGAGCAAATGTGTGCATAACAGACGTATGGTGGCCAGGCTTATAATAGACCAGATATAAGGTGAATGTAGTCCATAGTGTATTTTCATTGACACTGCAATGGGTCCTTTTGCTTTGATTTTATCTCTCTTAATTACTTTGGCACACACAACATATCACTGAATTTTATACACTGGACTCCACACAATGCTAAATAATGGGACTAAACTCATTAGACCAGATCCTCAGCTATAGTAAACTGGCATCGTTCCACGATAGACGTACATTGATTTACACCACCTGAGAATCTAGCCCATTGTCTATACTACACATGGGACATCATACATGGCATAGTGTGATAAACATTTTTTAAAAGTATATACACAGGACTAGGTCAAAGTCTAGGCTCTGGGTTCAAGCACCAGGAACCACATGTGGAGGGCAGAACCTCAGCTTTGTTTTCCATATTTATATGGTTGCAAAGAAAAAGCTTGAAAATGGGACCCTGCCACTCTAAATGGGGATTGGATTATGGTAAAAGTCAGGGCCATACAGGTGGAGTCACCGGAGGGGGGGAGGGGAAGGGGGGCATTTTGTGGCATAAACAGGGCGCCAGATTGCATTAATCCAGCCCTGAATGTAAACTTTAGTATGCTTCTGAAATCTGGAATAATTTTGACCCTTCAGTGTCCAGAATCAGAATTTCCCTACATCATACTGTAGCACATACTGCATTAAGCCTAACAGCAAAAACATCAGTTAGGGGTTAATAAAACAGCAAAAATATCAGCAAAAACATTAGTACACTCAGGTGTTTCCTTACAACTGGCCCATATAATGGTAAATTTATACCTCTGATGGAAGCTCCTGAAATATACAATATATTTTGGTTGTAAAGACTTGTTTTATTGCTGTGAAAGCTGTAAGCTTATACACTCACAACTGTTCTCATAGAATATTTGACACTTAGCAATGCAACCTTATCACAAAATAAACAATCCAGTCTGGCAGGTGTCCACAGGGCTATAAAAGTTTTCTGAATGGTGGACAGAGTTACTAAGAATCACAGTCACTTGGTGTAAAGCCTCTATATATTACTGGTTTAGCAACATCAAGTTTCAGTGGGGCATGTGACTGGTCCTAATTCTTTTTTGTCATAATCTGTGAAACCATTCTTCTCATTCCATGTTATACTGGTAGACATTCCTAGGAAAACATGTACCCAGGAATACTATTTATTCATTCAGCATCCGCTATACATCTTTCACTGAGCCCTATGGACTTACTCAGGAACCATTCATACATTCAAAATACACAGGCCGTAAACCAGTTTACATTCAATAGTGGTAAAGGCTCTTTTGCAGAAAAAGTATGAAGAATAGATAAATAGACACATATTACGTGTAATCTCCTAACTGTCGTCTGTGGAGATGAATTGCAAATGATGCAAGATAAGAGTTAATATATTATTAAGTATATGCACGATACTTGACAAAAAAGCTCTTTGTGCCCCTCATTTCCTTTCAACAGAATTTTCAAAGCAGACTCATTTGTAGCATTCACTGCTAATTTACTCATTAATCATAGTTTATCACATCAGTTACGCTGATCATCATTATAAGCAATTATTTCTCCTTAATTCTAACCTGTGCTTACAATGTACCTGCAAATTGATTTATGCAAGAAAGTTAATTAGCTTTTTTACTTCTAAAAGAGAAAGCAAGTAGGTACTGTTTCATAAAATCTTCATAAAAATTCCAAAACAATGCACCTATTAGTACTTTTCTGTGGGCTATACCCTGTCAGTCTTAATATCCTGAGGCTTCACTACCACTTAAGTGAAATACAGAATACAGCACCATTCTCAGGTCAATCCATCCAACAGCGTATCTACCAACTCAACTAACTACTTGCCTAGCTTTGAACTGGGCCCCTTTCACTGCTATAGCTGAGTATCTATGCTATTTTATTAATACCTAATAGAATTAAAATTATTGGTTCAGATCTTTAACTTGTGTAAGTCCATCTAGCTCTATTGACTTCAGTGGAACTTTGCGTATTTATTCCAGCTAAGGACCTGACATCATATATTTAGTTAAATCCTCCTTGATTTGGATATATCAATGTAGGCCCAGTTGAATCCTCTTTAAAAATCCAGTCCTAAAGAAAACATTAATAAAAAACTGCCTTTGATATTTTCCCCTTACCCTCCTACTCCCGCAGTCCCACCCTTTCTAGATATAACAACACCGTGGCAATGTTTCCACAATATTAAAATATGTCTAGAGAAGAAAATCCATTCCTCTCCTGTTCCCCTGTCTTGTGCGAACTAGAAAACTCTCATACTACAGATTTAGAAAACACCCAGAAGAAAAATTGCCACTTCCTGGTGTCTCTCTGGAATTATTCAAACTTTGTCCTCCCGTTCTGTTTAAGCTTTCTGAAATGCACAGCCAAAGATGACTTGGCTAACCATGCAGTCTGTTCTTGCTTGGAAACTGAAATGACTAGCTGTCTTGTAAGCGAGGTGCCACACTAGAAAAGGTAGGTTACATTTTCAGCTGGTCTAAAGTTAAAATAGCAAGTCTCTAATTTGTATCCCTGGGCTGTGTAGACCTTAGTACCAGCTCATTTCATTGTGAATTATGCATGCTTTTCCAGACACACATTATCTGAGCCCCAGGGACATGGGAGGAATTCCAAAGCAGCACAGACAGCAGTGGACATTTATTTGCCAACTAACTCCCCCCCCCAACCCCGTACTAATTTACAGTTTATATTATTAGGTGGGAAAACAAAAAGTTTTCCCACATATAAAGAACCCTTGTGAGCTTTTAATTAACAGTATTTACCAATATGTTTATACTGTACAGCTAACCGAACTAAAGAATTTCTTGCTGTGCTTTTTCTATTCAAATTGTTGCAGGCAGCAGCAGAACAATTTAAGTTGATTTCTTGACAAATTATTAGGACACTTATTTTAGAACCAATAATTACTGCCCTGGCAGAGTACTATTGTTCGAAGCAGAAGCTGTGGCTGACAGAGGATCTGTGTAAGCCCCCTCTATCATTGTAACAAATATGCAGTTTCCCACGGACACTAGCTACATCCATGCACACTACAGTCATACGTTTTCCCCCTCTCTGAGGTCACTGCATTGCATGCAGTCTAAAAGCCACAGCTACACTCCCCTTCTAGCCATGGTGTCAATGTAGGCTTTGTTACTGTAACCTACTTCTGAAATGCTAATAGTGAAAATGAAATAATAGTTTTAAAAAACTGGACCTGATTCTTTTCTGACTTACTCTACTGAAATCAATGAAGTCAGACTAGTGTAACTCCTAATTTCCACTACTTTAAGCCAAGAGAACCAGGACCATTATTTCTAGCATTTTATTAACTTAAGAACTTGGACATTTTTTTAAAATATACATTAATAAGCAACTGTTATTCAGAAAAGATTTAGTGAGGCAAGAGGAAAGTCTTCTCTCTCTGCTGTTCTCTCTGTATAAAATGGATACAATGCATACTAAAAGTTTACATACACACAAATGTGTGTGCGCATATACGCATGTATATAGGTACATACACAATACACACACAATTTAGTGTTACATTTATTTATCTCATATTACATATAAAATCTGGATAGGGCTTAATCTACCTGAATTAAAAAGAGGAACTTGTCAGTTAATCCAGTGTTAAGCCTTCATCCAGTAGCAAATGAAAAACATAAAGCCTCTTGAATCTAAAAGGTTAGTGACGTGCACCACTTCATCCCTCTGGAATATTACATAACCTTGTCATATTCACTAATTTAATGAAAGAAAATTCTGCTTCAAAGCTCTCCACTGCTCCTTTTTCAAATTTTAATGTCTGCAGACAGCATATGAATTATTCGCTGAGAGCTGAAGCTGCTTTTCAATGTGTAAAGTAAAAGCAGTGGATCTTAAAATGCCAGGCAAGTTGATCTCTTTTCAGAGGAGTTTCTCTCTGAGTGGAAAGGGAGAGAAAAAAGAGTCCATAGGGATAGGTTTCAATTAGTGATTGAACATGTCTGGATTATTCCAAGCCACTAGAGAAATGGCCTTCAGTGGTGTCTTGCAGTCTTTTTAAAAAAAAAAAAAAAAAAAAGGGGGGGGGGGGAAGAGAATACAATAAAAAAGAAAACTAAGGTAATGCAACCACTGAATGAGGAATCAGTTTATGTTTATCTAAACACAACAAGATGCATATTTGGTCATTAATATACAGGATGGATTTTTGATTGGAGAGTATATATGAAAAGAAAATAATTTCTCTATTGCTATGACTGACTCAAAGAAAATATAAAGTGGCAATTTCTAAACATTTACTGTAATAGATTAAGCTTCAGTGTTGCTGCTCCATAAGGGACCAATACAGGGGTGAAAGCAAAATTTGTCTCTTACCAGTACGGGGAGCCAAAAGAGGTGGGGCCTTGGGCGGAAGGGGCGGGGCTGGAGGGATCAGCATCCCCCTGCCAGCCCTCCCCTACGCCGCCCGGGGCTGGGTAGCTGCTCCTTTTGCCTCCTTTTGCCCCATCAGCGGCCAGGGGTGGGGGGGCGCAAAAGGGGCAGCGTCCCCCTGTTGGCAGCTCTGCCAGTAGGGACCTGGCAGGGCAGCCGATGGGGAGGTGCAAAAAGAACAGCGAAGTTAAAGTGCGGCAGCACTTTAAAATAAGGTGGTAGGGGCCGGTACAGGCAGCCACTTTTTACCCCTGGACCAATATAAGCCAATTCATACAATCCTTGCTCAGCCAAAACTCCATAAAAGCTGATAAAATTTTGCCCGAGAATGGACTACACAATTAGCCCTATAGCAAAAACTCTCTGGTCTTCCAGACACTGTAGCCAGAATCGTCAAAACTGGGTAACTAAAGGCACGTACCTAGATCTTGATTTAGGTACCTAAAGAAAAGAGGCTTGATTTTCAGAGAAGCTGAGTGCCCTCAGCTCTCAATGAAGTCAGTGGGAGCTGTAATGGCTCAGCATCTCTAAAAATCAGGCCACTTTAAGTATATATGGATTTAAGCACCCGTGTTAGATGTTTTTTGGCCCCAAAGGCTTAATTTTTAAACTTTGATGAGAAAAGTTAGATGGCTACATTAATGTATAGTCATTTAGGTGCCTACTTTCAAAATTGGCCTCCTAAGGCCTGATTCTGGGAAGTGATAAGCATCCCCAGTTCAGCTTGGTAGGAGCGAGTGTACACAGTACCTTGCAGGACTGAACTCTTCAACAACCCACAGTGTGTTCATGGAAACTTAGAAACCAATGTGTGTCTACACACACAGAGAGACTGAATACTATTGTACCAATCTCCCCTAAAAACCAACATGTTTTTGTTTTTTATCTACTTTCTTATTGCTGCTGTTTATCCAAATATGTAAACTGTGTGTAAATAACACACCGTCTTCCGTTTTAACTCATGTCATAATCTACTGTTGGTAGCGACTGGGAAGTCACAGAAACAGCACTGGGGCCTTGCTGGCTGAATTAAGCAGGCCGATATACTATTTTTCTATCAAGCAGCTTCATCAGATGTGTGTCAGCCTCGCAAGGGAGTTTTTAGTATACCACTCAGGCTAGGCCGTGAGTACTTGTGCTTTTTTTCCCGCTTTTCTTCTGACCCAGTCACATTCATGCATAATGTCTGATGCTTTCTTTACAATCACAGTTTCTCCAATGAGTTGCAGAGATTAATTTCATAGCTAACATTCAAATTGAAGTTTTAGTGACAGAAAGATTGACACGCCCTAGTTGGCTAAGACTTAGTGAAATCCACAGCTGAGCTGGAAGACCAAATGCCTGATGACCCACTTTGCCCTCAGTTGTACAGTTGATTATCCTCAGTACATAAAGAGTTGTCTTCAGAAATGAAATATTTATATATCAGTACTGACATTATGGTTCATAACTATAGTGATTAGCTCTTGAGTATAAACATATCGCTTCAGTGTAATTTTTTTGTTTAGCTAAAATGGTTGATGCAAAAAAAGTATTATAGAAATAATATTGCATTAAAATCTGAATATATGGGTCAGTGAAGACTCATACACATATCTGGTTTCTTATTAGGTCATTATTACTTTCTTCCAGAACTTTAAGCTATTTCTCTCTCCATAAGTTGTAACACAATTTTACCCTTAGGCTACAAAAATCAATGCTATAAAATGTGACTCCGTCCCTACTTATGTACATACAATATACAGGAGAACTGCTCTTCCTCCTGCCACCAAGAGTATTCATTTATTGTGAGCTGTAGCACTCCATGTAATTACCATATATGATGATGTTCATACAGATATCAGAACAATCTATTTAGCTGCTTCTGGACAGTCAAAGACCAAGGGCTGGTCCACACTAGGGGGTGGGGGGTCAAACTAAGATACGCAACTTCAGCTACGTGAATAACGTAGCTGAAGTCGAAGTATCTTAGTTCGAACTTAAAAGTACTTACCGCGGGTCCAGATGCAGCAGGCAGGCTCCCCCGTTGACTCTGCTTACTCCTCGCGCGGCACTGGAATTCCGGAGTCAACGGGGAGCGCTTCCGGGATCGACCCAGAAGATCGATTGCTACCCGCCGAATCAGGCGGGTAGTATAGACGTACCCCAAGAGTAAGTCTACACTGAAGCTCAGGGGTGTTATTCCCAGTTTGGATAGATGTGCACGCACCAGCTCTGCTCCAGCTAATGTGCTAAAAATAGCAGTGTGGCCAGAGCAGCACTGGTTGTGGCTTGGGCTAGCCACGTGAATAGGGGGAGTACCAAGGGGTCAGGCAGGCTCGTACTTATGTGGCTAGCCCACAAAGCTCTCTGTGTAGCCATGGGTATGCTGCTATTTTTACCATGCTAGCTAAGCCAGATAAGTTCTAGATACTAGATAAGTTCCTGAAGGATAGGTCCATCAATGGCTATTAGCCAAGATGAGCAGGGATGCAATCCCATGCTCTGAGTGTTCCTAGCCTCTGATTGCCAGAAGCTAGGAGTGGATGACAGGGGATGGATCACTTGATGGTTACCTGTTCTGTTCATTCCTTCTGAAGTATCTGGTATTGGCCACTGTCAGAAGACAGGATACTGGGCTAGATCGACCATTGGTCTGACCCAGTATGGCTGTTCTTATGTTCTTAACCAGAGCTAGAGCATCTATATCTACCCAAGCTGGGAATTACATCCTCAGTTGCAGTGTAGATGCACCCCAAGTGTCTCAGTGAGTTATACTCTAAGGTATTGTTTACACACAGAAGTTGCACCCCATTTTAACTTTCAGTATAGTTACAGCAGTACAACAGCCGTAGTGTGGAAACAGTTATACTGGTGCAAAAATATTCATTAGTTTAATCTAATCTATAAACTACACTGTTATAAGCTCTTTTATACCAGTATAACTGCATTCACACTAGGGGTTGCTTGCCAAAACTTTTTCAATTAAAAAGTCACACCACTAAGCAAAATAGTTGTAACAGAACAAAAATAGTCAGGCCAAAAGGTTAAATATTAAAAAAAGAAGAAGTAAAATTTAGATACAAAAAGGAATCTAATTTGTATATTTCTGTGTTAATGCCACAAATCCACAGTACTTTGTAAACTCTCCATTTTCCTGTGACATACGGCATATGGTCAGTGAAGTGGCACTTACTCAGTTTTATGCTAATCTGGATGCCACCATAACACTTCATTTATTGTATTAGGGTTGACTTACAAAACATGCTGTGAGTGGGAGTGGTTCTGTAAAGTCTGTGCACAGACTTTAGTTTTAAGCAGTATATGCAGCAGATCAGCACTATCAGTACAACAATATTTATTTGTTTCATCCTAAATGACTGTTGTGTATTTTTAACTGCCCAAGAAGGTGCATCTGACATAAACAGCAGTTGGTAATATTTGGTAATATTGCATCGTAGCCTATCATAGTGCCAAGTTTTCATGCTGTTCTCTCGGTATTCTTTTCAATATTAAACTAAGCTACCAGAAAAAAAATAATGATGACACTTTAAAGTATTTTCATTCAGTGAAATACATGTTCAGCAATATGAGACATCAAGAAATTACAGATAGCAGAGAACAAGGGATGAGGCTGCAAAGGTGGTGTAAAGCTCACCTTAGCACTTGCCGGCTTATAGGGCCTTTGGGTACCTGAGTTTCCTAGCCTGGGTCAATCGATTTGTGGTAGTGGGGTCAAGATAGCACACTAGAAAAAGCTGCATAGATATTGCAGCTTGGGCTGTAGCTCAGGTTCTCCAGCCAAGGGGGCTTAAAAGTCCATGCTCCAGCCCAAGCTGCAGCATCCAAGCAATATCTGCACAGCTATTTTTAGTATGCTTGTGTGCAAGCCCCACACGTCTGTCGACCTGGGCTTCGAGGCTCGCTCCCTGAAGCAGTGTAGACATATCCATTGTGTGTAGGTTTGTCCCCTGGCACACTTACAGCACCCTGAGGGTTGATCTAATTTATACCGGCTGTTAACAGTCCGCACGTGCTGAAACCACAAGGATTAGTGCAGTGTAGGTGGGCCCTCACTACTCCCTCTTTCCTCTGGCCACACTCCCTACACCAGCAGCAGGGCAGGACTAGTGTAAGAGCCTCTTTACCACCAGAGAGCCCGGAGGCACTAGGGTGATCCTAACAGGGCCACTCAGTTCTACATCCAGAATCTGCTAGCATCGTGACACAAAGTGGTCATGCCATACCTCAGGATCGGGTCGTTTATTTCGAACTGTTTAAAAAAATGTAAAATATCCAAGTTCATCAGGGTTTTGTAAACTACATAAATAGCTCTCGCACCAAGACAACTACTAAGAAAACTAATTTACATTTTATACCCGATCACACGAATTTCCACTCTGCAAGCTCCACCACAATCAGAAAGGCCAGTGACCCAACTTCTTTAAAATAAAGATTCAAACTACTAAAAGATAACTACCATTAAGGAATAACATTTTCTTTTCTTATATATTCAAATATTTTGTCCCTAAAAGTAAGAGTAGGAAAGAAATCAGATCAATTCTACTTGTTAGGCAAGCAAAGGAAGCTGATCTCTATTTATTTCTCAGCTAAACAGGTTAAACATTTGACAGACTAAATGACCCGAGGTCTGGATTAAACCGATGAAATTCAGAGCCAACGTTGAAAGAGAGAGTTGTCTACTGGACTCAGCACAGGGCTGGGACCAAAACTCCTGAGTGCCAATCCTGCTCCTGCCACTGATTTTCTCAGTGGCCTTGAGCTAGTCACTTAACCGCCATATCTCAAATTCTACTTACTTAAATCACATGGGTATAGAGAGGATTATTAAGGCAGCCTAGCATGATTACATCAATGTACTAGGCAAAGCAAAAATAAACATACAAAACCTCACTAATTTTTCACCCTTACCACAATGAAGATAATTGAGGATATAAAATATTATAAATATTTTGATATGCAAGTATTATTTTATATACACACATATTTTGTATCTAATCATTCCAGGTGAGTGGACAAAAATAATTTTGCAAGGCTGAGTTAGTTTTTTACACAGTACTCTGAAACATACAGTGGGTGTAAGTATCATTACTTTCACTACTAGTAATACATTCTTTATGTAACCAACCCCTCAGGCTGCATATTGGGGTTTGCAAGCAGAATCCCTGCTAAAAATCAACCGGCGCTTATCTTTTTTTTTTTAAAAAAAAAGAAGATGACAGGTTTTAATATATCAGTTCAGAGGCTTCTCATATTCTCTTTGTGTGTGCAGCTAATGACATATCAATGTTTGTGTATTTTAATGACAAAATGAATAAAATAAAATAATAAATAATAATAATAATAATATGCAATAAAAATACATGATAAATAAAGTCTGGATGTCCTTTTTTATTCTCACAACAGTCAGGGAGCTCTGGGATGGGATGAGAGGGGAGGGGGGACAGAGAGGGAGAATACTATCTCTCCCTTCCAGCAGATAGAAAGGGGCAGGATGCTTCATGTATTTCATGGTCTAGGAATGGTAACTTGTTAGGAATCCTCATATTTTCCTCTTTCGAAGAGCTTGGGGATGGTTTGGATTTCTGGATGCTGGGAATGTTTCATCTTTCATCTTGACTTGGTAAATATTTGAAAACCTGGACTTAACTCCTAGTAATGTAACTGCAAATGACTTATCATTGTCTTTCCTTGCGAACAACACAGAGATGGGCCTGAGTTGCACTTCCTCAGAGACTGAGAGGGTCAAACCCAGTGTTCCAGTTTAGACCCATCTCTACTCATAAATAACAACTTCATCAGATGAAGGGAAGAACCCACAGGAGAAAAAGCTTTGTACTCTTGAGTGTTTCAGTGGTAACTGCTTAGGCTTAGGGCAAGTCGGGGGCCTTTAAAAATAGCACTTTGCATATGTACAGTGCAAATGGACTGGCTTGTTAACATGTCTTTTCATTGTTTGGAGAGAAGTTAGGCTGTGGTACATATATGCATTGAATGAGGCAGGACTCCTTTGTTAATAAGAGGCATGCATTGAATAAGGTATGCTCTCACAGAGCCTGTAGTAAAGCGCAAATTAAGTGAAAAAGTGCTTTATAGTTCTGCCTTACTTGCAAAATAATATCCATATCACTGTAGTATCATGATGAATATTTAAAGGGAGCATAGTTACAGTTATGCTGGTCATCTTAACATTAGTATTTTATTCTTTTAAGTGCTTGACCAAACAACTTTAATGGGCTCTTAAATTTTATTGAATGGAATATTTAAATATATGCTCAGACACTAAGGTAATGAGCATGTTTAGAAGAAATTCAAAGATTAGATAAATCAATCAAACAGATTTGCATATCAGAGCTGTGCCAACCCCTCCAAGAGCAGTCTGAACTGGGTTCATGATTTTTGGTGAGAATTAAGTGGCATTGGTTTGCAGGCACTGAATCTCATTGGGATCCAAGATCATATTGTACAGGATGTACCAAGTTCTCTGACCCAAAGCTCTCTGGATCCTGTGATTACTAATCTGTTATCACCACTATGAATAGGTGCACCATGATCCAGGAAAACTTGTGGGGATCACAGTTAAGTGAAAGCACCCCAATGAAGCAGAAAGAGGTACTGGAGTAGCAGAGCAGTCAGAAGAGTGATCTTTTAATGTCAGGAATTCTCAGCTCCCACTAAGATGTATAGTACATTTGCATTTGCTGTGTAACCCTAGAAGGAGCACATTCATGTGGGAGATTGAGCCCCCAATTAACATGGCGATGCTGGCTGGCTGAGCCAGGACTCAGTCCTAACCTTTGTACCACATAACAGCATCATTCAAATAACTGGAGAAGCTAAAAATGGTGACATGCTGGTGAAAGTCAGATGCAGAGACTAGAATAAAAACATTATTTTTGTTTTCTGACTTCCTGCTAGATCAGGGAGCTCAATTAAAATATCACCTCTCTCTCACTGAGAAACCAAGTGAAGCTTCTGTTGACACTTCTTATCATATGAGGTAAGCTCAGCCAATCAGACACACAGGAGAAACACCAAGTGAATTACCCATGTGATTGTATGCAAATAAGGTTCATATTGAAAATTCACTAGTAAATATTAGCCTCAAAACTCCCCTCACCCCCGTCATAAAATAGTTATCTGGTTTATATGAACACTTTGCAAGGGGGGGAGGAGGAGAACAGAGAAAACCAGTGCTGGTCAAACACTACAGAACTCTAACTTGAATCAAGGTTGATTCAAGTGCATTCAAGATTGTAGTAAAAATGCTCACATAGCACTAACATATATTTTATAAATCAAGATATGTAGTCAGTCAGCCATGTAATTTTATTCTAAATGAAAAATGTTTAAAAGTTTTGGTTTTAGTATATATAAAATTTGCAGTTTCATGAGGGCTGTCTGGAAGGTACTAATTTACTCTTTGTGTCCCTTAACATGTAATGCACCATATATAATAATAATAGAGCCTCTTGAATGAATTACTGCATTGTACATAACTCACTAGAATCAATTATTCTGTTCTTTCTTCCTGAATTGAATGCCTTTAGAAAATCATCTTCAAGAGTTTCAATAATTTTGCATATCTGTGTGTCAAAAGCTGCCACTATACAACTGGAAAAAATTCTAATTACAGTTAGCAATAAATATTTAGAAGTTATACTTTGATGCTTTCACTTCCAATATCAAACCTGTATCTCAATGTTGGCAGCTTTCAAAAATACTCATGGAAACGTAACAGAGTCTTTGAAGTCTTCCCCCCCGCCACTCCCTCCCGTTCCTTACAATGCACTTCAGTATAATAATACAACAGTGTAATCGAATAGAGAGGGTACCAAAGCAAAAGAAAAAAAAAATTACTGATGAAGGTGCAAAACACCAAAGTAAACAATAGTCTTCACTGTATTTTTTATGTGTTTGGTCTTATTCCTAATTCTCAATTACACTTAGTTGTGCAACACGTGTTTTTATATTTTTGATGTGCAGCATCCCCCCATATGCACATGTGGCATATACATGCACTCTTGCACACAAACCTGTATAGACATTAACCCATGACACAGTGTGCAGTAATACACGTACTTGGCCTTCGAACATCTGAGAAGAACAGCTATGAGGAAGATTGCTTTAAACATGTGCTTATTGCTTTTATTAAATCATTTATGTTATGGAAATGACAATGAAGAGATGAGGAGTTGGAACTTTGTCTGGTAAATCTACCTTACACTAGTATTTTCACCATCTTCTGATACACTTATTAGGCCAGATCCTTTGGTTTCAAAAGAGCCTGTACTGATTAAGGAATCCCAAACCGTGAAATCGTGTTGGATCACTACAGAGTCAAAACATTCATAAACCAATCACGTCTCTTTTATTTAATTTGTACAGCTCATTTTGGGTGCCAGATTCTCTCTTGCTGCATGCAGCACTCACTGAAGTCCATTGCTATTGGCAATGGGAGATGTATGTATTAGGGTTGCCAGGCATCCGGTTTTTGACCGGAATACCTGGTTGAAAAGGGACCCAGGCGGCCCCGGTCAGCACTGGTTGGAGGAAGCAGTGGAGCTAAGGGAGGCTCCCTGCCTGCCTTGGCTCTGCACAGCTCCCCGGAAGCGGCCGGCATGTCTGGCCCCAGGCACAGGGTCAATCAGGGAAGCTCCGTGTGCTGACCCCGCCCCCAGCGGCAGCTCCGCAGTTCTCACTGGCTGGGAATCACACCCAGTGGGAGCTGCGGAGGTGGAGCACAGGCACTGCGCAGAGTTGCCTGGCCGTGCTTCCGACCAAGGGGCTGGACATGACGGCCTCTTCCGGAGCAGCGCGGAGCCAGGGCAGGCCAGGTGCCTGCCTTAGCCCCACTGCACTGCTGACCGGGAGCCACCTGAGGTAAGCCCCCCCCAGATAGAGCTCACACCTCAAACCCTCTGCCCCAGGTTGGAACTCGCTCCCGCACCCAAACTCCCGTCCAGACCCTGCACCCCCCACCCTCATCCCAACTCCCTGTCCCAAGTCAGAACCCCTTCCTGCACCCAAACTCCCTCCCAGTCCCCACACACCCGCCTGCACTTCAACACCCTGCCTCAACCCTCCAGCACTCCAAACACCTCGGACCCAGGCTGAAGCCCCCTCCTGCACCCCAAACCCCTCATCCCCAGACCCACCCCAGAGCCTGCACCCCCAGGTGGAGGCCTCACCCCCTCCCACACCCCAATCCTCTACCCCAGTCCCCTCCCGCACCCTGAACCCCTCATTTCTGGCCCCACCCCAGAGCCCGCACCACCAGCTGGAGCCCTCACCCCCTCCCACACCCCAATCCCCTGCACCACCCCAGTGAAAGTGAGTGAGGGTGGGGGAGAGCGAACGACAGAGGGACGGGGGGCTGGAGTGAGTGGGGATGAGGCCTCAGAGAAGGGATGGGGCGTCAGGACAGGGGCGGGGCAGGAGTGGGACAAGGGTGTTCGGTTTTGTGCAATTAGAAAGTTGGCAACCCTAGTATGTATATATCTAAGAACAGAATATGGCCCTAGCAAAGAGTATACTGTAAGTAATCCATGCTTTTTAAATATAAGTAATTGAGATAAGAAATGTTCAAAGAAAGTTACCACACCCACAGATTATAAATCTTACTGAATAACTTTATCATTGTTACTGTTCCTGGCACTGGTATGGAAGTGAATTTCAACAGTGTTTCACCAGTGACTGAGCAATTCTTAACATCTTGCTTTTAATAAGAAACATGAAATCAGAAAAATAATTTAATTTAATTTTAATTTAATTTTAAAAGGCAACATTTCCCATTCAGTTATGAACAGTTGTTCATTTCTCCATGAAGTTATTGTGTTTTGAGGATAAGGTTACAAGTTATTGGTCATTTAAAAAAACAATCACGTCTGAACATATTGGCTATAGTGGCTAATGTAACTGAAACTAAGGAATATCATTGCTCCTGAATGCATGAGTACTGTACATTCATCAATGTTAAAGGGAGATATGCATGCATATTAAAAGGCAAATATAGAAAACCCCAAACCAGACTTCAGGTTAAACCTAAATGACCAACATTTCATCTATCTTAATACTTCCCACAAACAAAATTCTATCTCCTACATCCTTCAACATGTTCATTGACATCCACCGGTTTCCAGAATCCAGTACAAAGTATGGAGCTGTGTATAAATCTTTCTTCACTGACATCTTCCAGTTTCCAGACCATTTTCTAGACTACTTAAATCCCAGATTTATGTTTTATTCCTCCAGCTTGCATCTCTGTAAGGTGCAATATATTATTTCCTCATGTGGCCACCATCACTAGAATTACTTCCCTGCTTCTCTTTATCTAATTCCCATCTCCCCAGTCATCTCTTCCCCCATTCCTACCCAATAAACCAATCAAATCCTATTCTGAAGCTTTCTAATCATATTCCACAAAAGTTCTCCACCCTACACTCAATTCCTTCTCTATCACATTTACAGATGTTACATATTGACCGTACAGCATGGAGTATACTATGAAGTATACTTTTGTTTTCATGTCTAGATTATTCAGCTGCTAAAGGTCTGACAGCTTTGTACAAACAATATTAACCAAAAAGAAAATGAGTTTGGGATTATATTTCATCAAATACCAATGGCCAGATCATCAGGTTGTTGTCATTCAGAATAGCTTCATTGAAGTTATGAAGCATGCTGATTTGCACCAGTAAAGGATTTGACCTGATATTTTTTATTGCTTTTCTAACACTAGCTCTATCCACTGACAAAAACAATGGTTGCAACATGGCAAAAGTGCCGGTTTGTCAACAGGGCAAAACTAAAAACAAACCACAGAGGGTGAAATCCTGGCCCCACTGAAGTCAATGACAAAACTCTCACGGATATCAATAAGGCCATTCACCCATAATGCTAGTTTTCTTTGTGAATGAGTGTACATACTCTGTCCTGTCACTATTTATATCATGTCATAGGACATCCTTCCAAAAGAAACCTTCAAAAACACACTCATTTGAGTGCTCAAAACCTACAATGGCAGATAAAAATATGCATTTGCATTCACACAAACTTGTGCTCTTAGAAATTTTAGAGGCACATTCTTGAAGGCTGCTTTTATTTGAATTGCAATATTGTTATTTTAAAACCTTTATTAAAAATGCAATGAAACCTGTCTGCGAAACCATGCTTGTCAGGCAGCCTCTTGTCTTGAAAGGTTGACCCAAACGATCCCTGAAGCTACTGTTAATTTTCTTACATCTCTTTTAGAAGGCCGTCTCCAGTAAGCCATATTTTTAACCGATTGCTTAAGTGGTCTCTTAAGATGGGTTTCATAGTATTTAATAAATAAATATGTAGAATATTTTTTTCTGAAAACGTAGTATCCATGCATTATGTAGATAAAGCATTCTATTAAATCAGCTGGTGTAAATTGAGGCAGTTCCTTGACTTTAATGGCGCTATGGCAATTTACACTAGTTGAGGGTTTGGGCCATTATTTTTAGGTTCCCAAGTTAAGGTACAAAACTAAGAAGTAGAAATTTATAGCACAATGATAAAGGATTAACTGCATAACTCCCAACAATAACAGAAGATGCATACATAATTTGTCATTTACAAGCCTGGAAAATTAGCCCTGACTGCACAACTGTCGAAAAAATAGGTATTATGTGATAGACTTCATACCTTCTCCCACCAGAGAACTGTTAAGATACCAAATAGCTGTAACAGAGGACTTGTCTACATAATAGGGTAAAGTGCCCTATGCAGAGGAGGGTTTCATGTTGCACATTAATTGGTTCATGCAAACTCTGCTGGTGCACACTGAAGGTTCCCTAATACACACCAGCCGGGTCTACACAGACCAATTATTGCGCAACACATCAGTGCACATTAGAAATGACACTCCCATAGCGTGCATTACCGCTCTGTGTAGACAAGCCCTACATTTCACGAGTCTGCTAGCATTCATCATCATGAAGCAGGAGAACATAGGATATTTTAGCTTTTCTCAGACAGTGAAATAATTGGCTTCGGTGGCAGACAGTCGTAATATAGCAAATTAAAAAAATGGTAGGTTTACTTAAGTTTATATCAAGCAGCAACAAACCCACATTGCATATAAAATATAACAAAAGGTACGTGTATCTTGCAGACAAAAGCATAAAGAAATTCTTAAGTAGTATTTGGCATAAACAATTTCCAGCAGTACTTTTACAAAATTTAATTGGCTATCATTAATTTACTGTATATTATTGCTGTGCACTGATTAAGAGGTGAAGAGGTGCAACATTTCTTCCCACTGATGCCTGCATTTCAGTACTAAGACAAAAGATTCTGGTGTATAGTTTGAAGGTCCAAACCTTAATTTTGTGATTAGTCCTTTCCCACAACGAAGTCATAATCTCTCATATAAAATTACTAGGAGGAAAAAAAAGCTATAAAAATGTTAACTATTATTACCCTTTACCAGCCCAGCTTTTTTAAAGGGATAAGGCAGAGGCAAGAGCGCGGAGCTGGCTGTTAGAAATGAAAAGTAATTATAATATTGCTTTTCTAAAGCTAATTTAATTGTAGGCCAGATCTTATAGCAGGCAAAATTTCCACTGAAGTCACACTGCAGACTGGGAAGTGATGTCAAGAGCAGATCATATGTGTCATATAAATATAGAACCTCATTCTGATTAATACCACTTGATACCACTTCATCATGACTTGCTTTTGAAGATGCTCATATTATGTTCATTCTGTCTAGGAAGAAAGACTATTTTTTGTTTGGGTAACAGTCGAGTTTTTCTCTCATATAGTCACCTTATTTTCATAAACTGAGGGTCTAACTCTCCTCTCATATACCTCAGTGTAAATCAGGAGTCACACCACTGAAGTCAATATAATTACACAGGAGTAAAATCGTAAGAGGAAAGAATCAGATTTTGTATGCTTTTATAGTAAGCAGGTTCTTTTCTTTTTAGGCTACAAAGTCCAAGCAAATAAGTTATTGTAATTGTGTCATTGCTGCTCAGTAGTCTTGTTATTATGTTTGTGAAAGTTAATTATCTGATAAGATACACTGTGTTTATTACTGTCACAAAAATATATGGGTATGTTTATTAATTAAAATAAAGTGCATTAACTACAGAACTGAACAATTATTTTTCCTAATTATTACTGCACAATAATTTTGATGTTTTAGAAGTACTTTTTGTTGAATGCATACCAGTGCATGTTTAACGCTATTAGCATTTATAGCTCTTTATTGCAATGGAATACATTACATTCAAATGCAAGGCAGTTCATTTATACTTTGTTTTGCAGTGGTATGCATGCCTGAGAAATTTCCCCCTCCTAATTTTGTATTAATTTGTTTTTCCTGTGGAATAAATAAAACAAAATTTCAAATATCAATATTTAAGTAAATCTGAAGCAAGAACCTACAACATACAACTCTTGTGTGTATAACTAACACATACAAAAAAACAATGTTAAAGCTGCAGAGCTAAACACTCATAAGTCAGAAAATACCAGGATTAAAGTTGTCTGTGTAACCTTATTTCAGCCCCCTTAGGCATGTGCATTATGATTCAGTCTTTAATTACAATTTTACTTCCAGTTATATTTTATTTTGTGATGAATTTCTCTCTGACTTTTATAAGTGGCAATAAAATCTTCCTTTATTTAATACAATAGAAATAGGTGTTAGATACTGTTATTTGGGGAGGAGGGGGAAATCACTTAATTATTCTACGTTTTTGATCTTTGGAAACCAGAAACAAAAGAGGCTAGCAAGCTGTGTATCAGGTTAAAAGTGAAAGGGGTTGTAATCTTCCTCCATAAAGTGTATCCCCCAAAAGACTGAAGGGTGTACAAATGGAACAGGTCTGATTACAACCCCAAATGATGATCACATTGTGTATTATTTTAAACACCACTTTAGACAGTTAACTGCAACTTCAATTATAGAATTAATTTAATTGCAATGGGCAAAAAAATATCAAAGGCAAGAAGTGGTGTTCGCAAAATGTCACAGATGGAAACATATAATAACCACATGAGCAAAGTGGGGAGAAATGACCACCATAAAATTAGAGAATTAACATGGCTTCCTATCCCAGAGCCCTACAGTTGTCACTGTCTCATAAAATCCCAGTAATAAAATGAAAGGCAAGCGTAATTCCTTCACAGAAGCTGCATTCTTCAGAGATTTGGAATAGAATATCTATAAAGCACTTCTGTCTTTCCATATGCATGGGAGTTCACCTATACTGTACATCGCTAGCCTAATAATAGTTAGAGATTTACAGTGTAAAATCATAAAACATACTGCCCTACAATGTGCTCTACATTAAATTATTTTTTTCAAATGCTGAGAGCTTGATTCTGAACTCACACCAGTGTAAATAGGGAGTCCTCCATAGTCAATGGAGTTACACCAGTCTACATGAGATTAGAATTGGGCCTTGCATCCTCAACTTGACATGCAAAAACCTATCATCATAGAAAATGCAACAGTGGCTCAGACCCCGGTAGTCTACCAAGCCTAGTGTCTTGTCTCCAACAATTGCCACAAAATTAATCCCACACCTCTTTCTCAGCTATGGTAGCCAAAGAGAAGCTCCACAAACTGGAACTGTGACGCATGAGCACCTAACTGTAGTAGTTTTCAACTTCAGCAGGGTGGAAAAAAAATATTATGAAAGTGATTCATGCGCCTCAAGCAAACTTATTTAAGCCCATCTAATAGGGCACACAAACACACAATATAAAAAACACAGCGTATTGTGCAGAGAAAAAAAAAACTTCATTACACTACAAGCTTAGAGTCCAGAAAAGGCAGAATCCTTTCCAAACAAATTAGACTGAACAATAAGGAAATGTAACAAACCCCCTCAGAAAGAAAGACTTCATGGGACTTCATCTCAGATGAGAGATAAGGAGGGAATAACCATAGAAACTGCCATTTTTCAATGTATGTTCACCTTTCAGAGCGCACATTATGTTATTATGGATCAAATTATTTTATTATTATTTGAATTACCATAGTGCTTAGGAGCCATAGTCATGGACCAGGAGACGCCATTGTGCTAGGTGCTGTACAAACACAGAATAAAAATATGGCCCCTTCCCCCGGTGCTTACATTTAAGTATAAGAGACAAGAGATGGATACAGACAAATAGGGCAATATGAGGAAATAGTGAGACAATATTAGTCCGCATGACTGGCGGTGGTATCAGCACACCTAACTGTTGTCAAGTTTTTTGCACAGATCATGACGAAAGAGAGTTTTAAGGAGGGATTTGAAGGAGGAAAATAAGTTAGCTTTGCAGACGTTTATCGCGAGTTACACCAGTTTGCATGAGATTAAAATCGGGCCTTGCATCCTCAATTTGAAGTGCAAAATTCTTCAAATTAAGTTTATCATTAATAATAATCTTGCAATCTCATTTTTATACCACCTGAAAATAATCTTTCTGGAATCACTGAACCTAAAAGCCACCTGACATTTACACTTTCTTTGTTGTGACAGTATTGCTTTGGCCATGCATTGCCAAAGTGATACCATAAACGTCAGGGATCTCAGCAATGTGAGGGTCAAGCAAAGTCAGACAAGTTGTCTCCGCCACATACTAACGTGTGATGATTGTGGCATTCTTATCTGCTCATATTCCACTAAGTTTAGGCTGTCGTGGTGAGAAAGCATCAGATGAAGAGCATGCAGATATCTTTATTATACTATTAATAAAAGGAAAGGGGGTCTCCCCTTATTAAACACAAAAGCAAGGAAGTTCACTTCAAGGTAGCTTAACCAACTACTATGTCTTATTTCATAGTTCACTCACAGAATAGTCTAGTTTACTACCCTATGTTGGAAATGATACACAGTTGCAGCTGTGAAGTTTCTCATTCAAAACAACAGCATCCCTGGATAGCTACTCTCAACTCAGTTGTGAAATCAGACAAGGTCAAATAACGTAACTGGTTAAAAAACAAAACAACATACTGTGGAGAATGACTGACAGTAAGCTTTGCAATTCTAAGCTCCAACTAATGCATGGGCCATGATACTGCAAGTCTTTGCACATTGCACAGCATGGAGCTCAAGCAAGTTATGCTGCAGTATGAGCGTGAGTGCAGGCTACATGTGAGCACAAGTAACTGGGCTCAATGCTCCATGGTGAGCAGAAGTCTCCAGACAGTATTTAGAATAAAGAGAGAGTGGGTTGGGTGCAGAGAAATCTTATCTGAGGCTCTACTGTAGTACCCACCAAAGTAATGAGGCTTAAACTATACACTATCGTTCACCTATACAGGAGTATATTGGAGAATGAGAAGGAATCATGCAGGATCAGCTTTGTGATCATGATTTTTAACCTTGTGCTTATAGAGGCAACACTCCACAATTAATAATTGTGTGTTTTCAGACCACGTGTGTTAATTTCAAAAGAAGTTAAAAAGCATGTCGTCTTGGGCCAGATTCTGATCTTACTTACAGCATGGTCAATCCAGACGGTAAAGCATTGTCCATATTGTAGTTATACATTTAGGCCCTGTAACTGAGATTAGAATGTTTCTGAACCCATGTTTCTACTAATACAAAATTTTGAATAAAACTCAGAAGCCCATCTTGAACTTTAAAACCAGAAACAACCTGAACTCCTTACATTTTTGTGAAGACTGGAGGGCATCCCATTCACAAATTAACAGCTCACCATTTTATAGATATACATCATTTCCATTTCCCACATGAAAGGAATTTATTTGCAGGGTGCTAAACTGAGTATAATTTATATTAAACGCAATCTGCTGCAGACATTCTAAAGTGATCTCAGCCTGATTCAGTTATGCATGGATTAATAAAAAGGCTGGCAAATTATACATTATTTAAATTAATCCTCATACTAACATGCAGGTACAGCATTTAAAGAAGCAAAAAGAAAAAAGAAAAAAGCCTCAGATACACATAAAAGGTAAAATGCCTCATATTTCTGGCTGGGCTTTAATTTGCCTTCAACGAAATACTTCCCTCATTACTGGCTCTAAAGGAACATATTTGTATTGCTCGATGTTTCTGCCGCTTTCATTTCAGTTTTCATGACAATTTCATGCAGCTAGTAAATTCACATTAAGGAAACCTTTGAAGTAACCTTTTTTGTCATTAAGTTACTGGTAGGTTTTCTGACTTAACTTAGGCTTTTCTCAATGAACCTTGAAAAATAATTTTATTAGAATGTGAACCTGATAATTAAACTGCATGAGATTCCAGTAGCTTATATAACTGATTTTTCATTAAACTTTTTATCATCTGTCACTAAGGTACAATTAAAGCAAAAATTAATCTGAATTAGACACTAATTCCTAAAAAAGGATTTAGCATTACACATGACATACACAGAATAATCTGGCTATTGGGACTCTAAAAATCTAAATTTCAAAGCTATTTGTTTTATCTTACGATTTCTTCATAAATGAATGGTTGCTGAGATTTTTAGTGCTTGGCCTTCTGTTTTCCCTGCAATTCCTTACATTTATATTGTTTGTAGTGCATTCTTGAAAACTCTTCATGAAGGGTACAACAGAGACACAGAATTATGTAGTATATTTGGTACTCAAGGCTCAAAAAACTTGTTGTGTTTGCATAAAAAAATAAAAACAAAAAAATCTATAGTTATTCTTCAATCTATTATTTATTTTTTATTTTGTTAGAAACAATTTTCATTAAAATATTGCTCCTGCACTGAAGCACTATGTTACACTTAGGGCACTGGTGCTAGCAGAAAATATTTCAGATACTACAATTTTTAAAGCTCATCCAAATGCAAAAAGTTTGTGGCTTGTTAAATTAAGAATTCAAATGCGATTTCCATGGCTACCAATGAAATTTAATAGATCACAGTTTACACTGTTTGAATTTGTTCCTTAGTATTTAATATATTAGGGGGCATTTTTAAACAGTTGTAAGTTTGCATAACCTTGCTGTTCCAATTCTGTCAATTTAAAAAAAAAAAAGATGATTTGTTCCAGAATTTCTTTTCACACAAAGGCATGAACTAAAATAGATTTTGATATAAAGTATAACAGAGTTCCATACAACACTTTATATATGTTATCACTCCTTTTCTTGATTTAAATAATATATATAATTGTTTGAGTCTAACAACTTCTGAAATTAATTAGTGGAGTAAAACTGTTCAATTTCTTATTTTACAAAATGTGTGCCACTGACTGAGGAAACAATTAGAAAACAATCCTTAACCTTACTAATGACCACAGCGAACGATGGAGCAAAACTTATTCCTATGTAACACATTTGTAATCCATTGTAGATATTACATACATTTAACTAATTTTTCTTTTGTGTATTAGTTTGGTTACATCACTCTCATTGCACTCATGCATGCATTATTTATCCAGAATTAAAATGGGATACGTTTGGAACAAAACAGGCACTACAAAACATGTTCTCCTTTCACTAAACGCTGCTATGGAAGGATACATAGTGAAATCTGAATACATGGCAATTATCAAATATTTTAACACATTATTAAGGGGAAGCATTGTACATGGCAATAATTACAAGGGGTTACACTTGAATACACATGCTTTTATTGGAAAACATTGTCAGTGTACATATAATCAAGGGTCCAGATTCTCGAGCTCTTATTCTTGTTGAGTATCAGAGGGGTAGCCTTGTTAGTCTGGATCTGTAGAAGCGACAAAGGGTCCTGTGGCACCTTATAGACTAACAGACGTATTGAAGCATAAGCGTTCGTGGGTGAATACCCACTTCTTCGGATGCAAGGAGTGGAAATGAGGCGTTGAGGAGCTCTTCCTCTGTAAAGAACACCATTAATTTCAGTGATTCACCATTAATTACTCCAGATTGAGTAAACTGGCCCCTCAACATGAGTAAGGGTAACAGAATCTGGCCCTAGGGCTTGATCATTCAGTACAGTGAGCTCTTTTGGTGGGAATGCATACTTGTATGCCTAAGCTGTGTATGAAATTGTCACAATTGCTTGACATTTTGTATGTATAAATAAGCAGTTCAATGTGTTTCCTTAGAAATTAAAACCTAAACATGACCCCAATCATACACCCTGTAGCATATGAACAGAGTTCTGTGCCCATACTGATCCCCATTGATTCAGTGCTTCATGTGCACACAGGAGTCTGGCCACACAATATATGCTGCAGGGTCAGAGCCTACATCTTTTAAAATGGTGATGACATTCAATGTAAAAATAATGAAAAAACCTAGGCCCTAAAATACTGTGATCAGGATAATTTCTGTTCTGCTGCTTTGCTTTTGAAATCCAACCTATAATAGGGCTATAAGCTAAAACTATCTATGATTTAGGGCCAATATGTCTTAATGTCCAATTAGAAAAAATCCTATTAATAGCACTTTTATAAAATCACTTAGCTTGTTAAAACATATAAAACGTTTGGCTCCCTTGGGCCACATTTTGATGGAAGTACATTTAGAGATGAGAAAATGCTCTTCACTTTAACCAGGTCAAAACCCAGTTCAAAATGAACCATATCCATATTTTATTTTTACCAGTGACTATTGTGTTTCTGTAGTTCAAACCAATCAAAATGTACAGAACTTTGGATGGCTACATGTTCATTGTTGCATGCTCCAATATTATGCAACAGCATTTATTCTGTAATAGAACCTTCCACCATTGTTCTTGGATGTAAAGCCTTCCCATGTACTAAGGCTCAATTGTAACTTGCTTATTTGAGATAACTGTTTTCTTCTGAACTAAATTGAATTCTGTATACATTTATAGAAATAATTTCTTAAGTGCTCACCAAAAAAATGTGCCTGAGCCTTGTACATTAACAAAACAGCCACGTACATTACTCATACACCAGGGTGGAGCATTCCATGTCAAGTGAGGTATGTTTAAAGGTATTCATTACTTCCCTAAACACTTCAGGGACAGAGATTCTGCTACATTCAGTCATGTTGGGTTATATTCCCTCTTGTGCAGAGAGCCAGCATGAGGCCTATGCACCATTTAAACTCTATTTTGAGGGTGTAAGTAATATTTAAGAGGTGCATAACCTTTATATTGGTCCTCTGCAAAGGTGTGAACTTCACTCACTGATTAGTATCTTACTGCACATGGAGTCGCTTTGAAATTAATTTCACTGGGACCATTTGTGGAGAAAGGTACTACTCAAAAAAGAGTTTGGGTAGCAGAATCTGGCCCTAAATGAACCTTTGATAATCCGTCAGTGGTAACACCACTGCTAATCCCTTTTCTAGAACAATAAAGATGAACAGAGGTCAGAGCCACAAGGACTCGGACTTGCACTTGGAAGATGAGAGACATCCTCATGAGATGTAATCAAATACAATCAATTGATAACAGTTCAATCAGTGAGCCAGGAGCTCTCAATCTAAAGTCTAAAGCAGATCTAACTTACTTGCAGAGTACATCATAAACCCATTTCTTGGACTATCTACATTCTGCTGGATGAAATATACGAAGGAGACCTGATAATTTGCTTAGTTTGTTTCCTTTTTGAGTGTATCACTCCACTTTTCCCTTTGGAAATATATTTGTTACTAAGGAAACAATGATATTATATGGGTGGAGCTTATGTTTGCCAGTGAAATACAGTCAATTTATATGCTGCTTTGAAATATATGACATGATAGATAGATAGATACACTGTGATGATTTTATTAATTACATATGCAACATACAGACAAACTGAGAATAGGGGGAGGAGGCCAGCTCTTGGAGTGGGTAATGAAATAGTGAGCCCTTCACCTTCACAAATTTAAATCTCAGTCAGGACAGCAACTGAAAGTTACCAACATCTAATGGCTGCTTATAGTTGCCTATGTGAATTGATTTGCTCATTTTAGGACAATCCTCAAAAGACACGTTTACATTAAGAAAACAACCACCTAAATTAACCCTATTTGCCACCACTGGTAGTGATTGCAGCTGAGGCACCAAGAACTGGATGGGCAGGAAACTGAAAGCAATTTCTGTAGAACATATCTGAGGCACAGCGATAGGGCAACATTGGGAAAACCTCTTGGCATGTGTGTTGTGTGGAACTTTAAGAAGTTTCGAGACTGTGGGAGGTTACTGTGCTTCAAAGACCAGAACACAGAATTCAAAAATGAATCTTGGCAATTGCAGCTAAATTTGATTGAAGTCTAAATTGAAGAATAAAGTTGACCTGGAAGTAGCTTGTAAACAAGGGACTCTTTACTACTTACTTCATTTTTTTTGGATTATTGCAATTCTGATCCAAATAAATAATTCTGGATCAATTAAAAACACAATTACATTGGACTTCAGTGAATTATTTAAATGTACTAAGGAGTACGTTAGAGAGACAAGGTGGGTGAAGTAATATCTTTTATTGGACCAACTTCTGTTGGTGAGAGAGACAAGCTTTCGAGCTCACACAGAACTCGTCTTCAGATCACTGAAGGAGTACTTTTGCAATTCACATCTTTGGCGAGTCCTGATTCCACACATTTGTTAAATGTACTATGAAAAGACTCAAACTACAGAAACTGAGAACAGATTACCAACATTCAGAAAGGAAAAGATAAACTCACCTGTAAAAAAAAATCAGCTATATGTACTGCTTTCATTAAGTCACATTTCCACCATGAACCAGCATGAATCTATTTTGCTCTTTTAAAGCACAGATTGCCCATTATTTTACATGGATTTAAAACAATTGCTGTGAACACGTGAACTCATGCTGGGTTGTGATAACAGCATTGTACTGCTGTATTGCCTGATAAGAGCAATTAACTTTCACCACCACTGTGGTCACATCTTAATGTTCTGCAGGACAGTCATTCCATCTGCTATTATCTTTACAACATTCATGAGCAAGTAATGATGAAATGAATTTGACACTCCGTCAGAATTTATTGCAATAAGAAAATATAATCAACAATGACTGGTTTGCTTCATGATTGTATTGTGCATCTTTAATGAAGAGTTCTGACACCCAGTAAATTTAACAAAAATATTAGGTATGCAGTGTCCCTGTAATACTGAATGTCAGCAGATGTAGATATCTGAATGACTTTAAAAACAATATGCCTCCTGCTTCATAATAATTGGTGGCTACTATTAAAACATTGTCTTCTTCAAGCACTTAGTTGGCACATTTGAGGATAAACAAACATGATTTTGAAAATAAACATTTGCAACCAACACTGTGTTCCAAAAGAAAAAGAAACAGCAGTATTATGATGTTATCCCTCACGGAAACCTTTGCTTGGTTATGATCATTACCAAGTCTGCCTTGGTCCTTGGTATGTTCTCCTTTCATGCATGCTGTGCTCCGTTCTTGCACCACATTCATTACTGTCTACGCTTGGTACAATTTAGCTGTGGATCTATTAAGAATATCACAGACTGCTCTAAATTACAGGCAATATAATATGAAATAAGCACAGTAATTATGAAATAAGCACAGTTTAATAACTAGGTTAAAAATCCACAAAGCCTCAATCTTAAACGCCTAA
This sequence comes from Macrochelys suwanniensis, assembly GCA_033296515.1. Classification (NCBI taxonomy): domain Eukaryota; kingdom Metazoa; phylum Chordata; order Testudines; family Chelydridae; genus Macrochelys; species Macrochelys suwanniensis. The sequence goes on along the minus strand of CM065780.1, from coordinate 29,786,290 downwards.
ACACTGTTAGGTTAAAATGTTGGATAATTACAAATACGCTACATGTTACTGTTTCATCACTTGTCTGTTAAAAACAAAAACAAAAACTAGACTGTTGAGCTTACAATGATCCACTTGAAAGGTTGTGCACTGTGTAAAAAAGGTACTTTATGCTTTTACCAGCAATGCCTATCTTTATATTTTAATTAAACTTTCCTACTACCATGCATGACTAAATGGGCCATGCTAGCTCGTGATGTAATTTCTGATATAAAAAATCATTATTTTTGTGGTAAAAAGTGAAATGATGCTTTACTCCCATAACTTTTATATGTCCTTGACTCACTCCTTATACTTCAAAAAAAGAAAGCAAGCATTAAGAAATTTACAGATGGATAATGTGTTGCACTATTAAAAAATAACAAACAAATAAAAGCAGCAAATTCCAATCCACAAAATCTGCAAACCATTGTGTATACATTCTTCAAATCCAATATGCACCTTAATGGATAAAGCAACCTAAAAATATGCCACACTGACAAATAAAAGGATGCCTATTTAACACATTCACAGAGCAAAGAGCACCTGATTTAATGCAAAAGTCACTTATCCAGCGACAATACCTGAAAGCAAGTATAGCATTGGAAATGATTAATGCTAACTTTGCTCAGTTATTTGTCATTTAACACAGGCAGGCTATAAATCTATGCTGAATGAACCCACTCAAAGGAAAGAAATATACAGAGATATTTATTAGAGTATTAGGAATGTAACAAATAAGGTATTAACATCTGAAAAGTCTAATTCCAAACAAGTAGGATTTATTTAATTATTAAGGGCCTTGCACGAAAATCCAACTCCCGCAGTGTTACAAATTCTCAGAATGAAAAACCAAAACCTACAACAGGGCCACATGCAGAGGAAGACTGAATCTTGGCTTTAAATAATTAACACTACTCACTTACCCTACACATATGAAAAATTCTTTATCGATAAAGCGTAGCAATGCTGGAGACGAGACACTGTAATTTTGGTCAGAGTCATTGATATGTATGACATTGCCCTCATTAACACATGCAAATATAGCACTACAGCCAATTAGAATGAAGGATAATATGAATGGACAAGCTTTATCTTCAACACACTGTTGAATTTTCTTTACAATCGAGTTACACTGAATTAAATTCCTTTATTTAGACAGTTATTTATGTCCCCTTTCAACTAACAAATGCAGTGTCACAATCAGTATAATGAGATATGGGTAGTTGGGTTACATGTCAGCTTATACATACGCCTGCTTTCAGTTTGGTCTAAGGAACAATAAATCTTTATCTTCCCCATCAAAGAGATATTCTATATGTGAATCAACTTTAATATAGGGCATATCAGCATTTTCTTAACTTTCTTAGTCTAATGCTGCATACATTCTCATCATGGAGACTAAAGCATTGCCAGAGTTTGCAGACTCAAATTTAATACACTTGCCTTAATGCCAGTCAAGCCAATGTAATTTCCAACAGCCAAGTTTTGTGTAGTTCAATGTGTAAGACTTCTTGTCCCCACTGTCTGAGTGAACCACATAGAAGGGATTAGTCACTTTCTCATTGGCAAGAAATCTCACATATGCAACTGCACAGAACAGTCAAAGAGAAGGGGAGACGCTTTAAAGAACTATGAGGAGTCAAAAAAAGAACACAATTTGAAGGAGAGAAGGACCAGTGGTCAAAATGTCTTCCTTTCCCTCAGAAATGTGAACTGGCAACACCTCTGCTCCTCCCCTCAAAAACTAACTTTAGTGCCCCCTTCCTTGTTGGGACTTGCTGTTTCCCCCTCACATTATTTCGAAATGTACAATGTTTGGGGGAACAAGGAAAGTTCAGGTACTCTTCAGTCCTCCCTTTCAGGCCTGGGAGAGGTGCTGTTAGGACCTTCACTAATTTTGCTCCCCACTTTTCCCAAAGCAAGAGGAGCAGCACCAATGGAGGGCACAGGAGGGTCTCTGGAGAGAGGTGGAGTTGAAGGTAGAGTGGATAGGAGTGGGAGGTGGTAATGAAGGCAGCAGAGGGTGGAGTACCTCTTAAGGAATAGGTATCGGGAAGACAGTGTGTGGATGTTGAACAGAAGGAGCCTCCAAATGTCTGCCTGTAGCAACACCCAAGATGGTTGGGTGAGGGGAGATATGTTCCAGAGAAGTCAATATTTAAATTTAAAAAAAGAAATAAAAACACAATTTTGCTTTTGCTTTTAATATCAAAAGCATTCTGCATGCATTAAACTACCCTAGCAGTAGCCATGTGAGGTAAAGTAAGTTCTATAAACCCTGAAGTACATTAGCTCTTAAAACAAAGCAAGGACTGGACTGTGTGATTTTTATAATCTAGAGAATTCTGACATATAGGGGGCAGCAGTAACTCCTGGACCATTGCATGTGAGTGAGGAAAAATACCCCCGAGGCCCAATGAATACAGAGTGCATTGGACATGTCCCCTGTGGAAACCCAGCTCCATTGGACATTGAGGGGAAAGGGACATGGTCCAGCCCTAATCAGTCCCATTTTGGGAACGGTTATCAGAGCCTGTGCCTGGTCACTGCTTAGGGTGACAGGGAGGGATAAGATTCTTGTGACTTCCCAACCTTTGCCCATCAACACAGGAATAGAAACAATCCTGTCTGGGGACACCCACTGGTTTTCATTCCACTAAGCAATGTCCAAAGATGGGGCCAAAATCTGCTCTCATTAGACCCTAGTGTAGCTTTGGAGCATTTCCAAAATATTGCCTATGAAATAAATGAAGGATAATTATCACAGAAAATAGGTACAGAAATGTTACAGACATAGGGAAGAAACTTGTGAAAAAAGCTTTATATTGTATTATTAAGATGAAATCTTTTATTCGCAAGACAATTTTGAACAGTACTTGAAATCCTGCTGTGTTTTGATGTAATGGTTAAGAACTGCTAATAAGCTAAAGAGATCTTATTAATTATAACTTCACTCAACCCATTAATACTGAATGTTTTCATTCAGATAATTGTACTGCTCTCTTTGGTTACATAATTAATATACATACATTAAGACACAACCTTTTTTAACACTGGAAATACATCTTGCTAGAATGAGACAATCCAAAAATATAATTCTGTATCTCTAAAAATCATTTCTGGACGTTGGGATTGCTATTTATCAAGGCCATGGCTTTTCAGTCACTCTCCTTCTTGATCTCTCTCGAGAAAACTCTCCTTTAACATTTCAAGTCATTGTGTTGAGCCCATAAAAGCCATGTATGTATCTGCAGCATACCAAAGAACGCACTGAAGATAAAACAAAGCCATTCACGTGAAAGGAAGTAACAGATAGGGAAAAAAAGAATCTCTACTTATTCCTTCACAAAGTATTATAAAGAAGCTCTGAAGGAATATCAATGCAAAGAGTTTCTGCACAAAACCAAAAGGTCATAACTCTTAGCAACTCATGTAAAGGGGACTTGTAAAGGGGGAAAAAAAGCTTTGTGTTTATTTTTAGCTTTTTTAAAAATGATGAATAAAGAAGGTGTAAAAGTTGTTTGTTTTGTTTTCCTGCTAGATTTTCACCCTGGAAAAGGAGATCCTATCTCGCCTGGAGAAAGAACATGGGCACTGCCATTCGGGACCGGAGCCAGATTCTATCTAGTCCCAGTATCCTGACTAGGGCTGGTTCCAGATGCTTCAGTGGGAGATGTAAAAGCCCTGCAGTAGGCAGAGATGTTATAGTCAGCCCTTCATATTCATTCTTATCCTGATCTTCAAGAATATGTCTACACAGCTAAAAAGAACCTGGTGGCAGCAAGTTGGGCTCAAACCCGCATGACAGGGCTAAAAATAACAGAATAGTCATTCTCACTTGCGCTAGAACCCAGGCTCTGAGACCCACTGAGTGAGGAGGGTCTCAGAGACTGGGCTCCAGCCCAAGCCCGAATATCTACAGTGGAAACTGACCACAAATTGTGATGAATAAGGTACTAGGCACACTCCTACTTAACCGGTGGTGCAAGTAAAATCCATATCCTACCAGTACATGGGGTGGGTGGGGACTAGCTAAGGGGCCATGTGATCTCCTCACATAACCCTCCATGTGAATCCTCGCTGCCCCGCCCCCAGCCCGGGGCCCCCACCTTCTCCCCGTCCCCTCGCCATGACCCATCCCATGTTACCTGGGGGGTGGGGCTCTGTCCTTTTCTTGCTGTGCCAGAGACAGGGCTGAGGGGCCGAGGCTGGGAAGGGAGGTACAGCTGCCAGAGGAGCTGCCGGCGTTCTGCTCCTTTCCTCACTGCTACCCTCCCATCGGGGAAAGGAGCAGAACTCCTAGCCCTGCCCCCCAGCCTCCTTGTCCGGTGGGGCTCCTGCTGTGTCTTTCCGGTACACTGAACCGATTATAAATAGCTTGCTGGTATGACGTAGCGTACCAGCCTACTTGCACTACTGTACTTAACCTACTGTGGTTTGAATGTAATGCAAGGAAGGCAAAAAGCTCCTTGGTCCTCCACCAACTGGCCCATGGGAGAAACAATTCCTTCCGGACACAATAAATAGGCTATTGGCTAGACACACCACATCTGTCAGGCTGGGTTCCCATTCCTAGTTCAAGTGGGTATGGTGGGCTGCTGGAACGGAGCTGAAAGAGGCTTCACATACCCCCTACTCGAGGTTAAATCCTGGGAGCTGGGGAACATTGGTCAATCAGCACCCATCACTCCCAGCTGGCCAATGGGTGCCAGAGACTCCCAGGGAGAGGAGCTACCTATTGTCCCTTGGCGACTGTCTCCCTCGTTCGTTGCAGGGACTCTCCCCCTTTAACCACCAGCCCCATCGAGCCCGTTGATGTGGGTGGGGAGCATTTATTAGAGCTGGTTGGGAATTTTTGTTGTTGTAATTTTTTGTTGTCAGAAAAGGCCAATTCATCCAAACCTAAACTGACTGTGGAAAAGGATCGAATCTGACAAATGTTCCATTTTGAAAATCATTTTGAAATTAAAATATATTTTGAAATTGTCAAAATGTCCCATTTCAATGCTTTATAAATGAAAAAATTGGTTGAAATCAAAACAAAACATTCCAAAATTATCAAAACAAACTGTTAAGATTGATATTACCTAATTTTCCCCACCAGTTCATGAAAACTTTCAAGATTTCAACTTTTCATCTGAATTCAGGACAATAAAACATTTCAAAGTCTTAAACATTCTTGCAGGATGTGGGGGGAAAAAACCACATTTCCTCCCCAGCTCTAATCTTTGCTAATGAGCCATTATCTCTGTCCTTTCAATTAGAACTTGAGAGCTCATAAACATTTCCTGACACACCCAAGAAGTCCTAAAGCAAAGCCAGAGCTGTAATTCATGCTATTTTTTAAGTTTTAAAAAGAGAGGAGGGCAAAAAAAAAAAAAAAACCCCACCAAAAAAAACCGTAAAACAAAATAAAAAAAACTTTCATGTCCTCTTTATATAATTATAAAGATGCTTCAAAGTGCACAAACTAATTTTTTAAAGAATTAAAAATCCTTTGCAGATCAACTTTAGCCATCTTCCCAAGAGGGCATCAGAAGAAGCAGCTACACTGATATTCCGATGGAATATAAAAATAAGAATCTCACTTCAAGAGACTGCCATTTCCACAGTAGGACTTCCTTGTTTCTTCAGTACATAAAGGGCACTGAGCTCTTGTGGGTCTCGGATTTAATTACCAAAATGTAGACAAAAATCTAAGCTAAACATAATATCATACTCTGGACTGGTGTGAAATATTCTCTTATCATCTTGTTTTGCAAAGGCAGTTGGCAGTAAAAAGGTCACATGTAGAAATTCTAGTATCCAAAGAATGCCCTAAAATATCCCTATTACATTTCCTAAACCAAATATAAATGTTAAATCAAAACTCCTTAGTACACTCTACAGATATTAACTTGACTGGATCTCAAGAATATCTACTACTGGAAAGGTCAGGCTTATTCAATGTCCAGGCTAAGGGCTTGTCTTCACTACCCGCCAGATTGGCGGGTAGCAATCGATCTATTGGGGATCGATTTATCGTGTCTCATTTAGACGCGCTTAATCAATCCCCGAACGCACTCCTCGTCGACTCCGGAAATCCATCTCGGTGAAAGGCAGAAGCAGAGTCGACGGGGGAGCGGCAGCGATCGACTCGCCGCCGTCCTCACGGCCAGGTAAGTCGATTACGATACGCCAACTTCAGCTATGTTATTCACGTAGCTGAAGTTGCGTATCGTAGATCGACTGCCCCCCCTCTAGTGTAGCCCAGGGCTCAGAAAAGATAAACAGAACCAGAAAAACCAAGGTACTTTCCATTAAGCAGCTGGAGCAGAAGCAAAGATGAGCAAAAGACAAGCTGCAAAAATTCACTCTCTTTGGCTTGCTGCTTGCTCCACTTTCTGCAGACACACAAAGCCATGGTTGTGACTACCTGTGGTCGTTAAAGATCCCACAGTAAAGTATGGGTGTTAGCCCCAATGCCCTGCAACATTCCATTGAGGGTTATTACCTTCTGCTTACCACTGTTGCCCCTATTTTTTGTCCTAAACTGGTATATGTGGTGATGTCGTGCACTGTTAAACAGTAACGATGTTTCACAACTAAGGGAAGTGCAGTTCAGTGGGGAGCAAAAACATCCTATAGCTTTATTATGTATATGTGTGTATGTGTATACACACACTATCATCAGTAAGGCTGAAAAGTGCTTCAGAAATCTTACGGATAAGAGGCAAACACATGTAAGATAATTATAGCAGCAATAATATCTGTGTGCAGGGTTTTATAAGGAGTTGAAAGTAAAATATAGAAAGTGTGTTATTGTTACTTATTTTGGCAAAAAGTGTTGTTGTTGTTTTTATGGTAACATCCACTGGATCTTTCTGGTGAGGCCTTAATATAGTAATCTTTTCCCTCTTAAAATTGTATATACATAATTCGCTTCTGCTTGAATGTCTTCGCTTACAGAGCATTAAAACTGTCTGATTGATAAAACTGGAACTGTTATGGATGGAGTGGTTTAGGGAAGATTATCACTGACAGCTGTGACTGACTACCTTCTTACATTATAAACAAATAAATCTTAAGGTACAGAGCTGCAAATGTTAGTCATATTATTGCGCATAAAGTTTTCTTTACTCTCACACTACAGAAGTCGCATAGGCAAATTACCATTGATACTAAGACTACCATACTTTGACATTAAAATCCATTATCAATATAAAATCCATTGTCCACATACCCTTTCAAAAAACATTTGCTTCTCCATAAAAATACAACACAACGGGCCACACTGGCAAACATCATAAAGACAAGATATTAGGTAGCTCTTTGAAAGAGTTTTTTTTTACTCTTTTCCTTTTAAAAAATGTTAACTTTATGGAGAAAGAGGGTTTGTTGTAAGGTCAATTGACTATTCCCTGGGGAAAACATGCCTTAAAATACCTGCAGCTAGAAAAAAAAAGTGGGCACACACAAAAAGAAATATGCAATACAGACTGAAAAAGCCATAGAGAAATTATGGGGAGCCAGTACCCTCCCCTTAGTGTTTTGTTTTCCAATAAAGGACAAAGTTGAGATTTTCATAAGTGACTAGGCAATGTAGCCACACAACTCCCATTGAAATCAATAGAAGTTGTGTGGCTAAATCCTCTACTCAGCTTTGAAAATCTCAGCCCGCCATTTTGGCCACCTCTAAAATCATTTCCATTTCAAATTTTGCATGTGTAGCCTGTGGCAGGCAGGCAATTGTTTTCCCAAAATCCAAGTAGCATCAGCCTTGCTGTATTTGAGATATGGGCCTGAGGTATTGATCATGTTGTGACAATTCTTATAATGGGGGGTTGTTTTTGTTTTGTTTTTACAATTTCATATACAAAAAGAAACATCAAGAACAATAAACCCTCACCACCAACTTCTGCTACAAACTGAAAATGAGGCTTATTAAAGGACTTTCTGAGATCTAATGTGCAGACACAATCTAATGCTTTTACTCATAAAAACTGATTTCAAAACTGTGGTAATCATTCTGACAAAATCTGGAGAAATCACACTCCATTACTCACCTTCACCACTTGTCCCACATGCCTCCACCTCCTCCTGACCATTTCCAAACCAGCAGCCAGAATTCTTAACTTACTTACATACCCTTCTGACACAGCTTCCTCCCATTACCCATCCAAAGGGGACATGCAGCATAGGAACCTCACTCCCTCAGATATGATGGTGCAGCAGAAGTAACTCTATATTTAAGGTTAAGGCCTAATTTCTCTGATTTTGGCCTGCTCTTTCAGTAACATTGTTTTCATCTTCAAATTTGGCATGCGTAAACTGTGACTGGCAAGAAATTAACCAAGGTTATTCAGACAAAGCGTTTTTATAGATATTACACACGGAAAAAACTATTTTACTAAGGCTTTTTGGCCAAGTCCTTCCCCTAAAATGTCTTTTTCTGGAGACTTCAAATTAAGTATATCAGAAAGATCTTGGCAACATTTTGAATTAAAGCGGAAAGATAGCTGGGGAAAGTTTTTATGCATTTCAGTACAATTTGCTGAGATATGGACCAATTATTGATTTTGGTGAAGTTAGAACACAGACCAAACTTCAACAGCCAAACCAAACTTATTATTTTACATTTAAATAAGTTTTCAATTTCCAAGTGAAGTTAGTATGATGATGGCATAAAATTACTTTCACTCCTGATTGAAACAAGAATCATTTCAAGTTCTCCAGGTATGTATATTGTTCTACAGAATCACAGAATCATAGAAATGTAGGGTTGGAAGGGACCTCAAGAGATCATCTAGTCGACCCCTCTTTGAGTCAGGGTAATGTACACCTAGACCATCCCTGAAAGATGTTTTTCTTAAAAACTCCCAATGACAGTAATTCCACAACTTCCCTTGTTAACTTATTCCAGTACTTAACTATCTTTATAGTTAATTTTTTTTCATAATATCTAACCTAATTCTCCTTTTCTGAAATTAAGCCAATTATTTGTCCTACCTTCAACAGACGTGGAGAAAAACTGATCACTATTCCTTTTAATAACAGCCCATAACATATTTGAAGACTATCAGGTCCCCCTTAATCTCAAGATTGAAACTCAGGTTTTTAACCTTTCCTCATAGATCAGGTTTTCTAAATGTTTTATCATTTTTGTTGCTCTCCTGTTGACTCCTGTTGACTCTCTCCAAATTGTCCATATCTTTCTTAAACTGGACACAATACTCTGGCTAAGGCATCATCAGTGCCAAGTAGAGCGGCACAATTATCTCCAATGTTTTTTTTAAAACAACACTCCTGTTAATACACCAGAATGATATTTGCCTTTTTTGCAATTGCATCACATTATTGGTTCTCATTCAATTTGTGATCCACTATAAACCCCAGATCCTTTTCTGCAATACTAGCCAGTTATTACCCATTTTGTAGTTGTGCATTGGGGGGGGGGGAGGGTTCTTCCTAAGTGTATTGTTTTGATTCCATTTTGTTGATTTCAAACCAATTATCCAGTTTGTCAAGGTATTTTGAATTTTAATCCTGTTCTCCAAAGTACTTGAAATCCCTCCCAGCTTGGTATGACATGCAAATTTTATAAGTTGGCTCTCCACTCTATCATCTGAGTCATTAATTAAAATATTGAATAGTCAATGTCCCAAGAGGGACTACTGCAGGACCCCTCTTGATTTGTCCTAATTTGACAGCAAATCATTGATAACTATGTTTTGACCCAGTTGTCTACCCACCTTTATAGTAATTTCTTCTAGACCACGGCTCTCTAATTTGCCTATGAGAATGTCATCTGGAAATGTGTCACAAGTCTTACTAAAATCAAGATATATCATGTCTACTGCTGCCCCCACCCATCTAGTAGGCCAATCACCCTAGAAAGGAAACTAGGTTGGCCTGGCATAATTTGGTCTTGACAAATCCATGTTGGCTATTCCTTATAACCCTATTATCCTCCAGATGTTTACAAATTGATTGTTTAATAATTTTGTTCCAGTATCCTTCCAGGTATCAAAGTTAGGCTGACTGGTCTATAATTCCCCTGGTCCTCTTTGTTCTCCTCTGTCCACTCTGGGACCTCACACATTCTCAATGAGTTTTCCAAGATAATCAGTAACGGTTCTGAAATTGCTTCAGCTAGTTCCTTAATTCCTTTGATGAATTTCATCAGGCCCTCTCGACTTGAACACAACTAACTCATCTAAATAGTCTTTAACCTGTTTTCCCCACCTAATTTGACTTGTGCTCTTTTCCCTTGCTGTTAATATTAATTGTGTTGCGCATCTGGTCACAATTAATTTTGTTTTTTTTAAAGTATGTTAGATCTCCAAATGCTCCAGACAGGCAGCAACACATTCTACAGACGATTCTGAGAATTCCACATATTGTACCAGATATACAACCAAATTCAGCTATGAACTTCAGCACATATTTAAGATTAAGCACATGAGTAGGTTCGCTGATTTCAATGGGACTACTTATGCTTAAACTAAAGCACGTAACTGCTTTGATGAAGTAAAGTCTTCGTCCCTGACTTCCATTAGTTTGAAAGGCATATCTAGGATAGGATGTAGATAGAAAATCCCTATGTTGTAATACTTTGTAACACTTCCAAGATTACCTCATATAATCTTTCATAGTCCACCCTCAGGATGCTGCCAGGAGAACTTTCATCGCAGGGAAACTTTTTCCTACTTGCACACACAGTTCCAAAATGGGAGAACTACTAATAGTGCTAGTAATAAGAATAACACAAAAAAATGTTCTTACCAAGATTTACTGAAGGCAAATAAATAAAATGGATGTGCGTAAGTATACACACACACATGCAAATATACTGTCTCATACTGCAGACATGGTGCAAAACACACATGGTAAATGGCGGATACATTCCGTTTGAGGCGCCAACTCCAACCATTGCCACTATTGCACAGGAAATGGTAGAAAGAACTGATACAGTTTCACCAGTTAGACCAAAACCAGAAGAGTCTTTGATTCTAATCCAAGCTCAGTCACTGATTTGCTCAGTGATTTTCAGGACATCGAGAAACATTATAAAAATAGATTAGGAATGGTAGAAATAAGGGTTTAAAGTAAATATAAATGAGTAGGTTAGCATATTTTAGGAATTGTGTATAGTAGTCTCATAACACAGCTAATTTTATTTTTCAAAAATGGCTTAGAGCAAAATGAGAGCAAAATGTGTGGTTTTATAAGGCAAACAATTTTACTCTCTGCCAATGCTGCAGGCAAGCATACTGAACACAAAAAAGGCGTGGAGTTGGCACTACACTCTATGAATTTCAAATGTCATAGAATGTGTCAGAAGCTTGAAAATAACCAAGACATCACCAGCTTGCAGTACAGTTCAGGAGCAAAATGTATGTTCATTTTGAGGGGGAAAAAGAGATGATTTGGTTAATCTACATACAGTAAAACCCCATTCTAAGCTCGCTTTCCTAGACAGTGCAGAATGAAATAGCAATTTTATGTAATTTGTAAATTGTGACTTGAGAAATATTTAAATCCAGTAAAAATAAGCTTAACTAGTAATCTATGAATGTGGAATTATAGTCTAATTTATTCACAATTTTAGGTCACAGAAAGAGAGAATTTTTTATTACACTAGAAGAAAAACATAATTAGTTAATAATAAAACAAAAATTTACTTCTTTTGAGTAATCTAAAAATATATATTTTAATGGTATATGTTGTTGTCTACAAAGCAGCAAAATGTTCCTTTTCTAAAATTTACAAGTCAAATTCCCCCCTCTGATGTACATTAGCAACTGAAGCTAGGCGAAAAGTTTTGACCAAAATTTTTTTGAGGGTGAAAAAGACAGATTCAATGACAGCAGAACATTTTGCAAATTCATGTTGTTTTTGCCATATTGATTTTTTTGGGGAAAAAATCTGATAAAATTGAATTTTTTTCTTTTAACATTAATAAAACATTTCAAATTTTCAACTGAAAATGACTTTTCCTTTTGTAATGTCCTTTATTTTTTTTTTAAAAAAGGTCAGAACTGATATTAAACGTTTCCATTTAGGGTAGAACAAAACATTTCATTCCGCTCAAACCAATGTCTTTCAACTTTTTGATATGCTGAACATTTTGAAATATTTTAGTTTTGGTTCAATCTGAAACAATTTGTTTGGTTGTTTTCAAAATTGCCAGCACACCAAAACATCATTATTCATCCAGCTCTACTAACAATGCCTATAGAAGCCTGTCTGTTCTCAGAGTATCTGCTTTTGTAGCTACAGCAGTACTTGCTGAGAACACAGGCAAATGGAGAACAAAACCCAAGGTTTGCAGTTCTTTGTGATACTATCCAGCTTCAGCTGCTGGTATTATGGTGTCTGGTCTACGCTGTGAAACTAGCTCACAACAACACAGAAGGCTGGATTTGCTGCAAATTTAATTATTCATCTCACAGAGGAACGATGTGAGAGGAAACATGATTAATCATCCACTTGCATGTACCTGTTATGTGCACATAATTAACATAATTACAAACACATTTTTGCATCACACCTGATAGTATGAAAATCAGGCTCTAGATCTCCTGGCTAACAACATTTTCATTATTTATTGTTCTTGATGCTTGTTCAGACCATATCTTCCTACGCAGATGTTTTGAAACTTTATCCCAAACTTTATCATAGTATAACTTATTAACATTAAGACTGGGTATTATATCAATATGGTTTTCTTACATCCTTAAGACAAAGTAAAGAAATAAAAGGTACAGTATTAAAAAAAGTCAACTTTGCCAAAGCAAAAATGTAACACCAAATGCTAAATAAAAGTCTTACGGAAACTATGGTTTGTGAAATATCTCACTGCAAGACGTCTCTCTTTCCCAGTAAGAATGGCAAAAGGTAAAAATGAAAAAAAAAATACAGTATGATAAGAAATAAACTGCATGGGAAGTGTGTGTTTCACATGATAAGTATAACAGGTAACTATTTCCTTTTATTTAGAATTCTCACTTCAATTCAGTAAACAAAAAGCTCAAGGATAAAATTTTGAATTTTTTGTGCAACATATACTATATATCTGTATTATTTATACCTGTTGACAATATAGAAAGTGCAACCTCATTTTTCTATGCTCAGCCTTCTAGTTGCTCTTGATATTCAAAACTTTTTTATTTGTTTGCTTTCTCATAGCAGAATTCAGTTTTTGTTGATTATGGGACTCTATTTATTACAAATCAGCCTGTGTGGCTGCTGATCTACAAAAGCTTTATAGGTTTCCAAACTTAATACCAAAGTTTTTTGTGGGGTTTTTATTCTGTTTTTTATTAGCTGGCTTGGATCTGCCGATCTTTCTTGGGGCCACCTATTATGGCCATAAGAAATCCTAAAGGCAATGTAACTTAGCTGTAGGGAGAGGGACAAATCCAGCATATTGCTCTGAAGCATAGTTCATTAACATGTTCTCACTACCCTGAGCTATTTGGCAGCTCCTTGGCACTTCGGGTTGCCTTACCAGTGCTTGTGGAACACAAAATCAAGGGATCCTGCAGGAGCTACTGTTGCTGTAGGAGGACGAGCCAGACTTCAGTTACTGACTGACCCTTTCCTCTGACTGTCATTGGCTTTTTGAAGAGATCCTAGGACAGTAGCAGCAGGAGGCACAAAAGCCTCAGGTGAGAGAAGAAGAGCATTAAGGAGCGGGGGGGGGGGGGGGGGGGGGGAGGAGGTGAGGAGGGGGGGCGAATAAATCTCAACTGCCTCTCGCTTCAAGGAGTTCCAGCTGATCCTGGAGAGCAAAGAAAGAAATTGCCAGCTCCTTAGGAACTGTTGGTATGCTTGCCTGCCTGCTGTCCTCCAACTCACCAGTGATCTCGTATAGCCACTGGAAATGGGAACAGCCACGCAGGGGCGTAGCATTCACTTTTGTCAGCTTCCAGTACTAATGCACAGCCTATCACGCTGACCAATACTGAGTCATTCTTTCCTTGCCCTTCCTGTCTGCACCCATCTGTAGTCTCTGGTCGTATACATGGATTGTAAGCTCTTTGGGGCGTCTGTGAATGTTTTATTATTGCCAGTGACCTGTTTGTGACTTTTACTAAAAATATCCATGACAAAAAAGGTAGCCTGGGCAACTGCGGAGGAGGCGGGGAGCTCCAGGGTCCCCCTCCACTGGCAGCTGACTTGCAGGGTCCCCCTGCCTCCTGCCATGTCTGGGAACTGCCGGGGTTCCCTCTGCCAACCACAGCAGCGAGGAGCTCCGGAGGTCCTTCTTGCCGCCCGCCGCGGCAGGGAGCAGCGGGGATCCCCCCTGCCACCCACAGCAGCCGGGATCTCCCTTGCCGCCCATGGTGGTCGGGAACGGCGGGGTCCCTGTTGCTGCCCGCGGTGGCCGGGAGCAGCAGGGCTTCCCCCTGCCGCCTTCAGCAGCCACAAGCAATGCGGGTCCTCCCTGCCGCGTATAGCGGCTTGGGGGTCCCTCCTGCTGTCCGCAGCTGCTGGGTGCTCTGGGGGTCCCCCTTGCCACCCGTGGCAGATCCCCCTGCTGCCTGTGGTGGCCGGGAGCAGTGGCGGGGAGCTGCAGGGGTCCCCCCTGCTGCCCGAAGCTCCATTTCTGCAGGTGGCAGGGGACCCTGCAGCTTCCAGCTGGCACTGGTTGAAGTCACGGAGATCTTTGGAAGTCACAGATTCCGTGATTTCCGTGACCTCCATGACTAAATCGCAGCCTTAGTAATAAGTAAAGCAAAAAGACTGGGTGAGGAGGCTTGAAAGGTAAGGAGAGAGGTAGGATCACCAGGACTGGGAGGAAGGAAAAGGAGAAAGACGACCTAGATTAGGATGGGTGGCCAAAGAGGCTAGATGAGGAAAGTGTGGAGGGTATTGTGCTTACTCTGAAAAGTAGACCCGGTAAAGTCACCAGGCATTGCACTCAGTAATAAGTGTTTACAGGATCTGGTCCTTAGATTGTAAACACCTTATAATAGAGATATCTTTTGCTTTTCAAGGGTCATGCATACTTATGGTGATATATAACAAATTACGCCATGGCTTAAAAAGATCATAAAACAAGTTACTGGGGATATGCATAGGTCTTCTGGGGGGTACATTAACTCATCTAGATATTAGTTGACCATAAGTGCAGTGAAATTCATGAGAAAAGACTGTATCAGGGACTATTTTATTATTTTACTTACAATTGTAGACTAAGGGAAAATCATTAATTAATTCCTCTCCAATGCTGTAGCATTGCCTAGTTTTACAACAGGCTTCATAAAAAGCATTAGTGAAGTCAGTACAAACTAAGATTTCATACAGACAATGACTTGTTTATACTGTTATATATACCAGACACTGAAATGTAAATATAATATTCATATTCAAACCAATTTATTTTATAATTATATGGTAAAAGGAGAAAGTAAGCAATTTTTCAGTAATAGTGTGTTGTGGCACTTTTGTAGGGATATTAAAGAAGGTACTGAAAGTGATTGCCCAAGTGAAAGTAACTTCCCATAATTTGTCCCCCACAATTTAAACCTCATAGCATTACCAAGTAAAAGATCTCTTGGATCCCTTGTTAAACTTACAAGCTACTGTCTGTGTAAACCATTGATTGTATCTGTTCTCAGAAAGATACTGTATTGCTATGAGAAACTTGCAAACAAGTTATTTGACTTTGTTCTTTATGCATGCTTTGTACCTAGAAACAGCATAGAAAGACCCCCACCCTCTTTGATTAAAGGGCAGGGAGTCTCAAATAAATTAGTACACACCCCGAAAGTGTTGAAGACAGTATGTCTGCTGATGAATGCTTGGTGTACATGAATGAATGAGCAGGTAGGTGCCAGCCTAGGAATTCAGTGACCATCGGCTGAAGGCGGCGTCAAAGTGGGAATGACCAGACAACCCCCGGAGGGTAAACTGGGACCCACCCGATCATCTCAAAGGATGGGAAAAACAAGATAACATCTGACAGTGTGGAGCCACCAGGAATGCCATCAGGAATGTGCCATCTGCTGATTGATTCAGCAACAGCATGATGAAGCAATTCCCATAGACTGACATAGGAATAAATCCCTATAAGAATGGCCTCTAAATACTGAGGACTTTGAGTCTGGTTCTGCAACCAACCTCCAGGAGCATCAGATGAATCTGACAAGGACTCGGCTCCACCCTCATGCCCAGGTTACCTGGCCAGTAACTTGGCATGAGCAACTTCTAGGCTGGTAACTATGACATCTATACAGAACCTGTGTGTGTGTGTGTGTGTGTGTGTGTGAATGAATGTGAAACTGAATGAAATGTTATAGCTGTAACTGACTGCTTACTATGATTCTTTTTGTATTCACAATAAATGTGACATTTTGTCTTATCCCCTTTAAAAAGATCTTGCTGGTTTTTATTTTATTGGTATAATACTTTTGTGTTTTTATGTCTGATTTTGTTAGCAAGTCATTTTTAAGTGAGGTGTAACTTGGGAGTACGCAAAACAAACCCGACTCCAGAAAGGGTACAGTAGTCTGGAAAGATTGAGAGCCATTGAGATAGACCATGAAAAGATGCCCTGAAAAGAGTGTGAACTAACTAGGGAGAGCAAGCACCGAAATGGGATAAGGAAGTATCGAAAAACAAATGGTCTATCTTCAAGAGACAGGAAAGGCTGGCATCAACCTTTTTTTTTTTTTAAAGGGTGTTAAATAGCAATGTTGCCCTCAGTTTTACTTTTGTTTCATTTGTCTGCTATTAAATTCCCAACAAATACCCACCCACTGATCAGTCACCACAGCAACATCTTATGATGGCAGGATGCTGCAAGCTCTTGAAACC
This sequence comes from Macrochelys suwanniensis, assembly GCA_033296515.1. Classification (NCBI taxonomy): domain Eukaryota; kingdom Metazoa; phylum Chordata; order Testudines; family Chelydridae; genus Macrochelys; species Macrochelys suwanniensis. Next base: position 29,769,463 of record CM065780.1, on the reverse strand, counting down.
TCAGCAGGGATGCAGGCATTCATCAGAATAGCAAAGAGTGGGAAATGGCAAAGAAAAGTGCCATTTAAGGCAGAAACATGAGGTCTTGTACCCGAAACAACAGACAAATATGGATCCATTTAAAATCCAATCTTAATTCATGTATCCTTGCGTATCTAAGTTAAAGCTTTGATCGTTGACCATAAGTGCAGTGAAATTCATGAGGAAAGACTGTATCAGGGACTATTTTATTATTTTAATTACAATGATAGACTAAGGGAAAATCATTAATTAATTCCTCTCCAATGCTGTAGCATTTTTATCTCCTTCTTTGCAGAACACTACTTGAACTTAGTGGTCAATACTGTCTATTTATGGAACACTAAATGATTTGGTGGGCTATTATTTTTCCTTAATAGCAAAAATTTCAAGTGCAACATTAATGCTCTAAAAGGTTAACTAGGGAAAATGTGGTACATTTTGATATCTGAATGAAAAGGTAATCACAGTTTCAAATGCTCTCTAGCTCCTCCTTTCTTCTAAACAACACAAAGTCACAAAACAAAATAGGAATTTATATGTATGGGTATCTACTGAAGAACAAGAAACTGAAATGCTGGCAAATAGAGCATGTAAGAAGCATCATACATTTCTGAGATCATGCACTGTTTTTCTCTTGCTTGAAGGAAAACATATTAACCCTTGGACTTTTCTGGTTTTTTGTTTTTGTTTTTTTACAAAATACTGATCCCTTTTCATAACTTCTAACTAATGAAAAATACAGAATTTATGATCTCTTGAATGAATTTCTAATAAGTAATGGAATTCAGATGAACTGTACAACAATCCCTCATTTTCTTTATGAAGCCGATCAGTTCAGCTCTGTGCCTTGAGGATAGATGCTAAAACAGTTGCACTAGTAAGTTATTAAATCAAGTTTCTAGGGAGGAAAGGATGAGGGCTGCTTATAAGGCTTTTTTGACCTAGCCCTGACAGCAGAAAAGAGAGACAGAAACTCTGTCAACTTACTGAATAAATGTTAAAACAAAAAGGAAAGAATATGCTTTAATCTGGCTAACAGGTGAATCACCACAACATTTTCCTCTATTTTTCAGCATTCATCACTGTATTTATTTCCTGCACAGTTCCTGGAAATCTTTTCAACATTCAGATAAGATTTCAGTTCACAATGACTCATTTATAATTCATGTAAGCCAATTCGTACAGGGAACAAGGTAGCTGAACTCATGTCATAGTCTGGACAGGGAAAATCAACGTATGAAGTCTAACAGAATCAAAAAGTGTATTTCATTTGGTAACTTTTACCTAGTCATGTGATCATGTGACGTTTGTATATTACAATTGGAGAGCTGATTTTCAGGGGAATGCCAAATAATTTTAGCTTTGAAGGAAGGTATCCAAAAATGTCATCAGGTGGGACTCCTCTCAGGGTCCAACGCTTCCATGAAGCAAACTACAAAGAACAGAACTGTAAAATTCACATTCATGCAATGCATTTTTGCTTTTTATTACTGTTACCAAAAGTAGATTTAAATTTTGATTCAATAAAATGGTTTGTGTATTAAGTACACAGCAGTGGACTAATAAAACTTTTTGGGGAATAACACATGCAGTGTGTATTTGTAAGATTACTATTTATGCCCAAATATACACTAGGCTATTAACAATCTATAGGTATTTATTGCATACAATAGCTGTTTTGTTAAATTAGGAACCTATTACAAGGATATTTAACCACAATACATACGTTTTTAACAAACCACTAATATGTAAATAGGTAGCAAGCATCATACTAAACCTGCACTTGGGCCACATTTTAATGAGCCTCAATATTGACTCCTACAGCCTTTGCATACACATCATTAGAGCACAAATAAGTACTTACATATGTAAAAAAGTCGCTACAATGGGTATGCAATACACTGATTTGCACACACAAAAGCCTATTTGAATTCACAAAATCTGCATTCAGAAATCTGGAACTTAATATGGCAATTTGGCTATAAGTATGCATTTGGAAACCTTTTAAAAAAGCATTAGATCATATCTGAAGCCTTGAATTTAGTTCATGTAGTAGCAAGTTTGACTCAAACCAGACTTCTTCCCCAGTTTTTAAAATTAAACAGGTTTTAAAAGAACATTGTCTTCTCTGCTCTAGATATCTGTCAAATTCAACCAAATGTCTAGCTAGAAAGTATGTCTGTGCTGGGTTTTGTTTTGGGTTTTTTTGTGAATGGCCTTAGGTAATATTGATTACTGACATTTGAGTAAACAACATTGATTGAACACCTATCCCAGTTTGAAATGACTACATTTTTAAAAATGGAGAGAGAGCGAATGCTACCTGTACTGTACTTCAAAGATTACTATTTTGTGCAGCAAGAATAATTGAGGCTTTTATAATCTCCTATTATCCAATACCTCATTTCAGCTGGTCTGCACTATCTACACTTATCTCTTTCTTTTCATCTCTGTGTGTGACATCTTGTTGATGTATAACTTAATGTGAAGAATATAATGTTATCCTTATGGTGCATTATTACTTTCACCTATGAAATCGTGCCACCATCAAAAAGAAATGCAGCACAATTATTTACATTTGTTGTAATGGGCCTGCAAATTCCTTATGGCAAAAGAAAAGTCTCCAGCCCAAGGAGATCAAAGGCAGTTTTTCCATTTTAGAATTGTTTTCACAATCATCTGGCAGCTGCCTTATCGTTTTGCTGTACTTAAATTCCATTTCTTCTAATCACTCACTCTCTTCACAAACGGTATTATTCAATTACATGGCTCCACTGCACACTAGAGGTCAGCTGTTAATGGCAAAGACGTATTGTGATGTGCTTTTATTATTTCTAACTAGTGAGAGAGATAATGCATTGTATTATAGAGTTTCAGTCATCATCAGCCTTCTCATTCATTTGTGAAAATAGATTGGCAGTTTAATCTAGCAGTGAACAGATGAAAACATATTTTTATGGATAGTAATTACAGGAACTTGATTTCTATATTACCATACACTAAACAAAAAATAATAAAACTACACAATTCTAACACAACACCTCTTAAGTAACCTTTAGTCAAGGTTTGATTTGATATCTGAAATAAATATAATTATTTTTGTCACCATCCTATAAATACCATTGTTTTTTCTCCTATCCAGAACTTAACTAGAAAAACCAAAAAAGCAAAAAAGGCTGAAAACTTTTAATTAAGAAAGTAGTTCATTCTTACTGTCATTAAGTAGAAAACTGTATTATATACATTCAGAATAAAATGCAAATGTGAATATTAAATATTGCCCTATTAATATGAGTTAAGGAAACCAAACACTGAAAATGGTGGTATTTTTGTAGCATATATTTTATATTCACATTGCCTCATATGCATTTTTTTAAATGTGATGAAACAGTGGAAAAATACCAGGCAATACCATTTTACCTAAAGCTTTTGGAGACGTCCAATCATTTGGATAAAAAGGAGTTCAGATAGTTGAGAAAGTAACTATATAGAGGATATGAGCACTATTCAGATGATAGAGGTTTTGGTGAAGTGGGGATCTGATAAAGGTGGTTACATATATTAATTAAACATATAATAAATATATTCTGATTACTGAAAGATGTGCAAGATTCTGCTATCTTTTAAAAAAACTATTATTCCGTTAGTGACTGAAATAGAGTTTTTACTTTAAACAAAGAAAATTAATTCTTTTTTTTTTTTTTGCATACTATGTCTTGAGCACTTACAGGGTGCTTAGCACAGTACAGATGTAGCAGAGGAAGATATAAGGTGAAATTGAGAGACCACTTAAGTCAATGGAGCTTCCTCATTAACTTTAAGGGAGGGAGAATTTCACCCACAGTGCCCATCCTAAGAAAATTAACATTCGAATCAAATACAGACAATGCATGTCTGACAAGCAACCCATTCTTTCTTTTACTGAAGTCAAGGGGTGTTCTATCATTATTAATTATTTGTATTACCATAGCGCCTAGGTCAGAGACCAGGACCCCATTGTGTTTGATGTTGTAACACTTGTCATGGGCTTTGCTGGGAAGATGCCAGGTATTGTCCCATATTGATAGGTCTTGAAGAGAAGGCTCCATAACAAGCTTCCCAATGTATTTAGTTGAAGCTGCCTGGTTCTCTTACTAATTTTTCCTCTATATCCAGAGATACTTTGTGGCATTACTTGGCTTTTATGTGTGCATATTAAGATGCCAAAGTGTTACGCAATAGCAATAATCTATTATTCACTTTTAATTTATATTTATAATCTATTAACTTTTACTCTTTCCCCCCAACTAAAGAGAAGAGAATTGTCTTTATTAAGATCTTCCATAGCATATGCAACTCCCATTCTCAAATCTATTTCTTTAAGGCTTCATAATATTTTACTTTTACAATTTAATGTCAACATTAGAAACACAACATTAAAAATACTGTAAAGTACTTTCAGGCTGAGATATTAATTTTTAAATATGTCTGTTTAGAAAAGCAAATATATAAATGTCTCCATTGCTATCGTTCCTTGCTAATGAACACAAGAAAGATGCTAACCATGAGTATGTCCAAAGTAATCCAGGGAAGCAAGACAAAACTAAGTTTCTGTAAAAAAATCATGCATGGATTATCAGACTGGTTGTTATAATTTTTAATCAGAACTTTCTGCTCTTATAAACGGTTTTATTTACTAGACGTATTTTAGGACCATCTGGTTAGGAACAAATCTGCCAACTCACTAGTAGCCTTATAAGTCAGCAAATACTAATTAAGCAGTTCTGAACTCTCAGACCAGTGATTTGAAACTGTGAGTTAAGAAGTTGAGGGATCATTTCTGAGTCACTGAATTTGGCAGATGAATAGTAATTGTTCAACACCAGGGCTCTGCACATGGAAGCAAAGGTCTAACCTAATATCACTGTAACAGAATATCAGTCATTCTGTACCCAAAGCACTTTAACTGAAACCCACATCCTCAACAGAGTGCCTAATAAAACCATGCACAATGAAAATTGTGGGGGAGGGGAAAGCCAGTGTTGATCTTATAATGAACTTCCTGTTACATGGTTCACTGTCCAATGTTAATTAGCCACAGTCAACTTGCTATTGTATTTCTGTTTCACTGAAGCGAGTCTTGTAAGCAGTGGTTTCTGTGAAAGAACATCCACGGGTTAGTTTAATCCTCCTGCTGCTGTTCACTAGCTGGAGAGCTAGTGTTGTGCCACAACTTCATGCTTCTTGACAGCACAAATACCACAAATGAAGAGTTGCATGAAGAACAGAAATGGCAGGTCTTAGGGGATCAGGCAGAAAAGCACTAAGCTTTACTGTTTGTTAGCAAGGGATCAACTCCAATCAATTAATGATTTAATTACCTAGACTAATTAAGATAATGAACAACAACAAGCCTACAATCAATTAGGTTTAACCAAACTTTCTATTTTTAGGATAGGACCTTGAAGAATAAATTGCTTTCATGGGTTCTTAAAACAAAGTGTGAAGGCTATAATACCACGTTAGCCATATAGAAATGAAAAGCAAAAACCTACTTTTAAAAATGTAAATATGCACTGAGGAAACAAACGTTCATAACTTGCAATCTATTGCAACTGCAAGTTAGTCTGCTATGGGACCGTTTGAAACAGATGCAAAATATGCAGAAAACAAAAAAATAAACAAATTTTATTTTCTTAATTCCACTTGTAATAAACATAAAAAGAAGAAAGATTTTAAAAGGAGGAAAATGCTATATTATTTCAGAGTTCAAGCCCCTTGGTTTTTTTGGAAGAAGAGGTGAACCGAAACTTAATAAAAGCAAAATCCACTTTGTGAGGGCCCCTATGGCCTCAATAAGTGAACTAAATTACCCACTGGATCCTTTTCATGTTAGAAATGAGAACTCACACTTTAGTTCTTCATTAAAATCTCAAAGTGTTAGCAAAAAAAAAACAAAAAAAGGAAAGAAAAAGCTCTTTGTCTGTCAGTCAGTCAGTGTTGGCATGCAAGGCCATGTGTTACTTTTGGAGATATTCTGCTCCTCTTCTCAAACCAAAACAATTCAAAAATGTCCAAAAATTGGGAGTGAAAGGGGGAATGAGGCACATCTGCATGGAATGAGAAGCAAGGCTGCAAATGTTTAGGGTTTTTTTCCTACAACGGTGCTTTGTAAATCTCCGCAACTTAGATGAAATTTGCTGAAATGTTCAGTCTTTTATGTCTACATGGATGCTCCTTTTTTATTCTGGTTTCTCCTTTTTGATGCATTGTTGTGAACATTTCAAATGAAATTTTCCTGGGACATGAATGCAAAGTAACCATGGCACTGGTGTTTGCTGGAGGGGAGGAGGCGTTAGCAGGTGGCAGAATGGGGAGAGGAGAGGAGAATAGGTGGGCTGGGAAAGGGTTAGAAGGTGACAAAATAATGGTACATGGCTGGGGGCAAAAGAAGAATACATGGCTGGGGGCTTAGGAGCCTGCAGAAGGAGGGCATCAATGAGCTGTGTGAGACAGAAGGCAGGCACCTGGAGGCCAAGAATCACCGCATGGTAGGCCGTGAGCGGGGACACATTTCTTGTGCTGTAGAGAACTGGATGGACAGCAGCTGTTGGAGCTAGTGCTTCAACTGCTGCTGGAACTGTGCTGTTGCATGGCGATGCCTCGTGTAACTGAGCACAGCTCAGCTGAACAGGAACAAGACATCCCCTGCTGAACCTCGGCCACTAGTTGTTTTACTGGCAAGGGTGAAAAGCCAGGGGGGAAGCAGAGTAGCTTGAGTTGATAATTCTTCTCCTGAGGGGGAATGGGAGGCATAGGGTGAGCCTGCCAGCAGTCCAGGGACATCTTTTTGCCCAGGATGATATTCAGAACCGGGCTTTCCCAGCCAAACTGAGACTGTGAGCTGGTAAGGTGATGGCATGAAAGAGCGTGAGGGAGGATTCCAGAGGCAGGAGCAATTTTTGATCTTAGGCTCTGACAGAATCTTAGGTGGTGGGTTTTTGGTTTTTTGGCAATGTGTGGAAAGCACCTTATTTGGGAAAACAGGCTTTTTTTTAAAAAAAAAAATTGGGATCTCTTATATTGGGAGTATTTGAAGACAAATATGGCACTAGAGCCCATGCATTTAAATGGGAAAGACTAGTTACAGGCAGTGGATATTGGGTGGATATTATTTTATAAACCACAAGTCTTTAGAATGTGAAGTTGTCTCCTCTGGCTTCAGAGAGTGAATTCAGAAAGGAGATGCAATCTGTTGAAGGAATATAACCATTCCACCCTTCCTCTCCCCTGCTTATATTGTCAAAGTTTATCTTTGTTTTTAACGTGAGGAAGCCCTCATGGGGGCTCTGCTTGCTGTGTCTACCAGGTAGCTGAAGCCATTTTGCAGTCTCCTCCCGATTTGGGATAAGTGGCTAACTCCCTAGCTAAATGGGTGGATGGCTTTGTTCAACTTTTATGGAAATGTTTGTCCATTGTCTTTCCTTGCTAGGGTGACCAGATGTCCCGATTTTATAGGGACAATCCTGATAATCCTGATATTCAGGACTTTGTTGTATGTGTCTATTACTCCTCACCCCCATTCCAATTTTTCACACTTGCTATCTGGTCCCTTTACTCCTTGCTCAGTTGCCCCTCCCTTGATACACCCATTTGAACTCAGAAAGGATGATGGAGGAGATGGTAGTTTATAATGGAAAGATGCTGAAAAAAAAGTAAGTATGGCTAATATAATTATAAACAGATTTTTTAACTGTCCGACACTTTTTGACAAGCAGAATACACGTGAAAGATTTAAGTATCATGTTGATACAGACCCTTTAATCTCCACTTAACTGTCTAAATTCCAAGACTTAACACTTATCCATTGTCTTAATTGAAATCAATCATGAAATTTCACAAGTATTCATCTTACTTTTGAAGTACCGAAAATGAGCCACTGAATTGAAAAAAAAAAATCTGTCAAACACTGACAGGCATCATAACATATTACAGTGAAGGTGGTGGATATTTTGTATACAAATTTTAGGGAATGGAAAGAGAGAAGTACCAAAGGAAAAACATAACATTATTATTAGTTTTTGGTTTCTATACTTTCAAATGAAGTCATTTATAAAAATATTTGCAGATAATATATTTAACCCCATAACGTGGAATAGGTATATGTAATATTTTAAGCAAATTTATAAAATAATGTGTTTATTGCAGAACTTCCTGAGATTTAATTACAATTTTTACAGAAAAAAAAATATGTTTTCTCTGTAGTGCTCAATAACATCATAGTTTTGTAATAACATCATAGTTTTGTAATATGTGCATTTAAAATTATTTTATTAAAATTGTCACAGTTCCTGTTGTAGAATAATGGACACGTCTTATTTCATAGATGTTGAAAACCAATATAATATGGTGTTAACAGTCAATTGGTACTTGATGTACAATTATTGCCCTATTAAATCAAAGAGAGACATTTGTTTCCTGCACCTAATGTATGTTAATTAAATATCTATTGATTAAAAACATTTATTGAGGTTGTAATAGGTATACTATAAATATTTTCCCATGAATACAGTACTCAAACTCTTAATAAACATGCCTTTAATAACAAATTGATGTTTAAATAATATACTTTGGAATAAGTTTCACTGAATCTGAATGAATTCCTTATGGGACACTTAATTTAAATAGTAATCACATACTGTTGTTCATATTTTTTAGGAATATCCTTTTTAGATTTAATCTGAAAAACAGGGCCTGATATAGTAAATATGACACCTTCCTAAGAGGTTCAAGAATATCTCATGGCCAAAATTTCAGCTATAATTTTTCTCACTGTTTCTATAATATACGTCACTAGATAACAACCATTTATTAATCATTTTCACAGAATCATAGATATGAAAAAAGTCAATCCTGCTTGCCTTTCTCATGCAAGTAGTGCCTCCGAAGTGTTGGGCCTAATAGCACAAGGAAAATAAATAGGATTTGGCTCAAGATATACCAGTCCAACCTGTTGGTAATACATTGGGTGAAATCCTGGTGCCACTTCAGTAAAAGGGCAGTTTTGCCCATTTATTTCTAGGATACCAAAATCATGTTTTCAAATAGGAGGGAGATCAGAAAAAAATCAACAAAAATATTAAAGGACTAACGGTGCTAAACCATAAGGCAAGTATTTAATGGGTCTACTCGTGTTATTAAGGACTACTCATATGAGGATGATTTTGCAGGATGGAGCCCTTAATTATTTTAAATATTGCCTCATGGATAATGCCTTTTTGATATCTACTCCTGAGGGCATTCTGCACCAAAAAAATCTGGGGGTGAGTCTGATCTGGCCACAGGTGCCGTGCAGGGGAAGAGGAATTCCCGTCTTCCCCAGCCCTGCCAGGACTAGCAGCAGTGCCTGGCGCATGGTAGGAGCCACCAGCTGGGTCTTCCCGAGTCCCGCCTCCTGTCCCACAGTGCTTTACCTCTCTGCTGGCTGCCCTGGGCCCCCGAAACATACTGCTGGGAAGGGTCGCATGATCGTACTTGTGGTGTCCCTTTGCTCCCACGTCAGAAGGTCATTTTTCTGCATGAAAGCAAAGAAATCTGCAGGGGACATAAATTCTGTGCATGTGCAGTGGCACAGAATTCCCCTCAGGAGTAATGATATCCCAGAAATGAATGTATTATTTCCAAGTGTGGACTCACCATTAGCATAACATGACTTTCTATCACCTTGCTGGTGTACATGGTGATGCTTCTATATATGCATTCAAAAATATACTGTTATATTGTAAACGCATATCTAATTTGTTGTGTACCAATACTCATTAGGACTTTTTTAAAAAAAACTGAAATTACTGTTTTCCACGTGTGGTATTCCATCTTACTTTATTTTATTTTATTTTAATTTAAATTTAAATTTTTTTAATTATTTTCCCGATTTATTATCTTGTATTTTACAAAATTATACTTATTTTCTAACTGACTGTTGATATTTTCAAGCTATAGAGAGACAGATATTATTTATCTATCATCAGCATTTACTAACTGCTGATGTGCAGAAGATAGGTAGGTTGTACAGCGTTAACACCACATTATTTAGCATTATCCTCTCATTTTATTTCTGTGTTGTTTTAATCCCTCCAAAAACTCATTAATGAAGATATTGAAAACATAGAGCCTATCACCCATCCATGTGTGACAGTATATTGGAGCCTCCCTCAATACATTGCTGTTTAATTTTTAACCTTTGTTTATGGTCCATCAACCAATTTTCATTCCATGTGAATATGCCTGAATTAATTTTCTAATTCAGATTAAATGTTAAAGTAGAGAAGGCCTACTATATGTTAAACTTGCCTATGATACCCTTACACCTATTCTCATGTAAATTACAGGCTTTTGCGCCCTCACTGAATAACAAATTGGTGTTTTATATTACTTTGCTACTTACACCCGAATTATGAACCTAAAACTGAGATACAACTTACTCTGCCATTCATATTACCACTGATTTTGGATCACAGACTTCTTTGGATATTACCACCGCTTAATCTAGCAGTAGTTGGATTAGTGGAAAATCTTCAAGTTTTGGGTATGTTCAGAAAATTTTAAAAGGCTGAACATTGAGGAACATCAGCATTCTCCAAGAGTCACTTAACTCATGAATATGGCTTCAAACAGATACTACTTACTACAATGAGGTGCTATTATGTCAATCATTGTCGAATTTTTCCTTTAACTGTTCAGGGCAGGCCAAAACTGGACTGTAATCTTCCTAATGGTTTCATATACCCCGGTGTTCACTAAGATTTCCTGGAATCTTTATAGGTTTCAGTGTAGTAGCCGTGTTAGTCTGTGTCAGCAAAACGAAAATAAGAAAGAAAAACTTGTAGCACCTTAGAGACTAACAAATTTATTTCAGCATAAGCTTTCGTGGGTTCAGCATAATGCATATTCAGCATAATGCACCTCGACCTTATCATGTTTCTCTGACTGTATAAATATCTGTCTACTGTATGTTTCATTCCATGCATCCGATGAAGTGGGTAACAACCCACGAAAGCTTATGCTGAAATAAATTTGTTAGTCTCTAAGGTGCTACAAGTTTTTCTTTCTTATTTTCGTTTTGGAATCTTTATGTTGCTTCCCCAACCCCAACCCACCAAACTGTTTCAGCAGAAATGCTTTTATTCACACCCTAGTAATCTTATGTCTGTTGTAGAAAAATGTAATTCTTGAGCAATATAATACAGACAGAACACTGCAACTGCCATAACATATCTGTCTAGTGGTCAGTCAGTACTATGTCTCTGTCAATGGCCAGCAACAGATGCTTCATAGGAAGTGGCAAGAAACCCATATTGGATGACTATGGAATAATCTATCTATATGAAGGTTTTTTCTAACTCCTATCAGTCGTTGGCCTATGCACTGAAAAAAAGCGTAAATTCTCCTCTCCAAGTAAAATACATCTTTCTAAATTATATGAAATGAATTAAGAGTTAATATTACAAACAAGTTAAGTGGGAGGTAATGTTAGCAAATCTTTAATGTGGTACTGTAAGATAATCACCATTATATGTATTGCTATGGATGACTGATACCCTACTGGAAGCCTTACATGTGGATACCTCAGTGGTAGATCTAGCTATCAGTACCAGGAAGTTTACCTCAGGTACTTTAGTAATTATGTCCACCCTAGGAATCTTATCAGGATGACTGAACTATGTAATTCAAATTTACTTTGAAAGTCATGATAAAATAACTGCTTGATAAGTCTTGGCTTACACAACCACTTGAATTCTCCATTGTTTCCATCACTGAGTCACTGCCTTTAGAACAATCAGCATACCATTTTCATTTCCCATGATTTTCCTGTCTTGAACTTCATATGCATTCCAAGGCCCTCATTTTGTAGAGCAATGTGAAAGAATGGTTTCATGTAATAGCCTGTTCCATTTCTGACTGAAAAGAAAACTTTTTGAAAACTGATAATATAAGTGCTTTACTTGAGGCATTTTAATGTCAGATTTAACAACTGCAATATAAAATTACTGTCACAATACTATATAGCAATTTTCATAAAATCAACTGAAAAATTTCCTAGGGTTGAACTGTAAAAAGCATCTAATTTTTTTTAAAGTATAAAAGCAAAATTTAAAGCTGTTTTTCCCCCAGGAAACAGAAACAACACTCCATATTAAAACTTATTTCCAATACCACACTTTTGTCTTCAATGCTCAGAGAAATAGCACTGTAAACAAAGAGCTGCATTTGACATACAGTGGATGATATCAAGACTAAAATATGAAGACAGATGATCTTGAAAAAGATGTGAACTATTTAAAAATGGTAAGATTTTATTTTTGGATTTTACAGTACCTGTTATTTCTTGTAATCAGCAATAACTGATAACCTTGCGGTCAAGGTTCAGTGTCACAAAGTTCTAATTACCCAAAAAAACAATGAAAAGGATTTCTCTTTAGGGCTTGTCTACACTTGGGAGTTTACCAAAATAGCTATTCCTGAGTAGTTATTTCAGTATTAGACCCAAATGTCTACTGAAATAACTACTCCAGAACATTTATTATTCCAGAGAATCTCTTTTGGTAAATTTCCAAGTGAAGAGAAACTGTTAGAGTCAAATTGCTCTATGAGTATTGTATCAATGTGCCTCATCTTGAAACACAAGTCAATGCTTTTGTGTCAGGAGTGTAAATGTTTAACAGAAAAAAATTAAGTGTTATTTCATAAAGAAAATCCCACAGGCAAACTGAGTGAGAAATTTAGATGGAACAGTATTCTCCTTGTGATTGGATTGCCAGCATGTTTCCTTTAAGGCCTTGTCTAGACTAGGATTTGGCCTGGTCTTCAACTTCACCAGTTTAACACATATTAAGAGCACTGTTTTGTCTGCATTAGGCTATTAACACGTGTTAACTATCAACATGTCAGCTAACACTTTCAAACGCTAGTCTACTCAAGACCTAAAACAGCTCTCGAGTTGTTGCATGATGCCAACTGATGGCATATACATTAGGAGCCAACTCTGGGAACAAAGGGGTGAGAACTGGCATATTGCTCAGAATAAGGGCACCAAAATTGAGAGAGGGAGTAAATTTACTACAAACTGAGCATTTGCTATTAATGTTTCTGCTTGTCTGTTCTTTTTACAATCTCCTGTGGTTGCTTCCACTGTGCTTCCAGGATGGAATGAGGAGTGTGCCTTGCAAGCTACACAGAGATATCTCAACACAGGAGGGATGAACAAAGTCATAAGAACATAAGAACAGTCATATTGGGTCAGACCAAAGGTCCATCTAGCCTAGTATCCTGTCTTCCGAGAGTGGTCAATGCTAGGGGCCCCAGAGGGAATGAACACAACAGGTAATCATCAAGTGATCCATCCCCTGTTGCCCATTCCCAGCTTCTGGCAAACAGAGACTAAGGATACCATCCCTGCCCACCTTGGCTAAGAGCCATTGATGGACCTATCCTCCATGAACTTATCTAGGTCTTTTTTGAACCCTGTTATAGTCTTAGCCTTCACAACATCCTCTGGCACAGGTTGACTGTGTGTTATGTGAAAAAATACGTCCTTTTGTTTGTTTTGCCTAGTAATTTCATTTGGTGATCCCTACTTCTTGCGTTATGAAAAGGAGTAAATAACACTTCCTTATTTACTTTCTCTGCAGCAGTCATGATTTTAGACCTCAATCATATCCCCCCCTTTGTTGTCTCAGAAGAGAGAACAAAACCCACGTTGCCAAGGATGAATTAAAGGAATTAAGACAAATTTGTCACAGTTCAAAGTAACTGCACTCATATTTTTTCTCCATGGTCTATCAAGGGCATCCCCTTAAAGGTTTCTGGCTCCCAGCCCTCACCTCTTTTTGGGCAGAGACCTCACTCAATTCTGACCGGGATTTTTCCAGGTTGTACAATTCCGCCTATACTGTGATATTCCAGCAAGTCAGACTGCCTAACTAAGGCCAGTGTCTGCACTTTGCTTTCTCTTTGAAAGCTAGGAACAGTGTAACTGCCAGCAGTTACAGGTTATCACACAGCTCTTTATAAGCAAGCTGTGCTCCAAGTGTGCAGGGCCACTAATCGACTTCTGCTATGAAGGGTTGTGAGTCTGGGAAATGTGAAGGACAGAGTGGATGGTTTTGCCGTGATGGGATTCCCTAATTGCGGTAGGGTGATAGATGGCATATCCCCATCTTAGCACCAGAGTACATAAACGGAAAGGGATACTTTCAAATGGTGTTGCAAGCGCTGGTGGATCACATGGGGCGTTTCACTGACATCAATATAGGATGGTCGCGAAAGGTTCATAACGCGTGCATCTTTAGGAACTCGGGTCTGTTCAAAAAGCTGCAATCCGTGACTTTCTTTCCAGACCACAAAATGAACATCGATGACGTTGAGATGCCTGTAGTTATACTGGGAGACCCAGCCTACCCCTTGCTCCCATGGCTCATGAAGCTATACACTGGCCGTCTGGACAGCAGTAAGGAATGGTTCAACTATAGGCTCAGCAAGTACAGAATGGTGGTTGAATATGCCTAGTGTCATTTGAAAGGGCGCTGGAGAAATCTACTAACAAAGTTGGTCCTTAATGAGGAGAACATCACCATGGTTATAGCTACCTGCTGTGTGCTCCATAATATCTGTGAAAGAAAGAGGGGAAATTTTCCGCAGGGGTGGACACTGGGGCAATAAGAAGAGCACAGCAAGGGGCCCTGTGTATCTGAGAGGCTTTGAAAAGCCATTTCAATGAGTTACAGTAATGTGAGCTGCTTATCTGCATTGTGCTTTCCCAAACCTTCACCTGGCTTGTATCACAATCCCTGTAAAGCCAACTCCCCACCCAAACCCACTGCTTCTACTCAATAATGAACATTTATTTCTCGAATCCATTTACTCAGGCCCTATGCTACCAGCACTCCCAGCTGTCTTCGAGACACCACTGACTTCCTGAGGAAACTACAATCCACTGGTGAACTTCCAGAAAATACCATCCTGGCCACTATGGATGAAGAAGCTCTCTACACCAACATTCCACACAAAGATGGACTACAAGCTGTCAGGAACAGTATCCCCCATAATGTCATGGAAAACCTGGTGGCTGACCTTTGTGACTTTGTCCTAACCCACGACTATTTCAGATTTGGGGACGATTTATACCTTCAAGTCAACGGCACTGTTATGGGTACCCGCATGGCCCCACAGTATGCCAACATTTTTATGGCTGACTTAGAACAACACTTCCTCAGCTCTCATCCCCTAGCACCCCTACTCTACTTGTGCTACATTCATTACACCTTCATCATCCGTACACATTGGAAGGAGGCCCTTGAGGAATTCCACCTGGATTTCAACAATTTCTACCCCACCATCAACCTCAGCTTGGACCAGTGCACACAAGAGATCCACTTCCTGGACACTACAGTACAAATAAGCGATGGTCACATAAACACCACCCTATACTGGAAATCTAGTGACCACTATACTTGCCTACATGCCTCCAGCTTTCATCCAGACCACATCACACAATCCATTGTCTACAGCCAAGCTCTAAGATACAACCGCATTTGCTCCAATCCCCCAGACAGAGACAGACACCTACAGGATTTCTATCAGGTGTTCTTAAAACTGCAATACCCACCTGGGGAAGTGAAGAAACAGATTGACAGAGCCAGAAGGGTACCCAGAAGTCACCTACTACAGGACAGGCCCGACAAAGAAAGTAACAGAACGCCACTAGCCATCACCTTCAGCACCCAACTAAAACCTCTCCAGCGCATCATCAAGGATCTACAACCTATCCTGAAGGATGATCCCTCACTCTCACAGACCTTGGGAGATAGGCCAGTCCTTGCTTACAGACAGCCCCCCAACCTGAAGCAAATACTCACCAGCAACTACACACCACACAACAGAAACACCAATCCAGGAACCAACCCCTGCAACAAACCCTGTTGCCAACTCTGTCCGCATATCTATTCAAGGGACACCATCATAGGACCCAACCACATCAGCCACACCATCAAAGGCTCGTTCACCTGCACATCAACCAATGTGACATATGCCATCATCTGCCAACAATGCCCTTCTGCCATGTACATTGGCCAAACCAGACAGTCTTTATGCAAAAGAATAAATGGACATAAATCAGACATCAAGAATTGTAACATTTAAAAACCAGTAGGTGAGCACTTCAATCTCCCTGGACACTCAATAACAGACTTAAAAGTCGCCATTCTTCAACAAAAAACCTTAAAAAACTGACTTCAACGAGAAACTGCAGAACTGGAAATAATTTGCAAACTTGACAACATCAAATTAGACCTGAATAAAGACTGGGAGTAGCTGGGTCACTACAAAAATAATTTTCCCTCTGTTGATACTCACACCTTCTTGTCAACTGCTGGGAATGGGCCACATCCACTTTGATTGAACTGGCCTCATTAGCGCTGACCCCCAACTTGGTACCCCAACTTCGTAAGGCAACTCCCATCTTTTCATGTGCTGTATATTTATACCTGCTTACTGTATTTTCCACTCCATGCATCTGATGAAGTGGGTTATATCCCACAAAAGCTTATGCCCAAATAAATTGTTAGTCTCGAAGGTGCCACAAGGACTCCTCATTGTTTCTACCTTGAATGGTTCGTTAGAATATGTGCTAACTATTTATGCTAAACAATCTGTTTCACCTTGAATTTAGATGTGATGCTCAGAGTATCTTTCCCAGACCTGAAGAAGAGCTCTGTAGAGCTCGAAACCTTGTCTCTCTCACCAACAGAAGTTGGTCCAATGAAAGATATTACCTCACCCACCTAAAATGACAGTGTATTTAGTAACGTTAACTATAGGACTA
This sequence comes from Macrochelys suwanniensis, assembly GCA_033296515.1. Lineage (NCBI taxonomy): Eukaryota > Metazoa > Chordata > Testudines > Chelydridae > Macrochelys > Macrochelys suwanniensis. The sequence continues at coordinate 29,752,584 of CM065780.1, read as the reverse complement.
AGTGGAGCCAAATTCCTTCATTCAGAATAAGAATGTATATTTTATTGTTCGTAATTTAGAAAGACTTTAAATAAAATGTGTGTGAATAGTACTTGCACTGGTTTGTATGTATATAATCACACCCACACTTTTAAAGTCTGTGCATATTAACTGCTTGAAACTGAAAACTCTTAGTCTTAACTGTATAGGGAGAGGGACTAAGTGGAAGGGGGACAACATTCATAGATTCACACATACAGGGATTTTTTCTTCAGATTAGAGAGTCAAAAGCTCACTAAAAACAAGACACACACCTTTAAGAGCATCTAGCTAACATTCACCATTCAGTAACATTTACCAAGGGGCCATTCAGATCAAATTAAAACTGACTTAAACCTTCAGCCAAAACTTGAAGCCACCTATTCAGATGACCAAAATGTTACGTTAACTTTTTGAATTCCCCTCCCCTATCCCACTTGTGTCTGCATGGTCTTGCTCCAGCCAGGCCTGAGAAGAGGAAGCAATTAGGGACCAAAGAGTTGGTCTCACTGTGGGGACAATCCCATGAAGTACCAAGCACGCTCAGTTTTCATTGAAGTCACCGGGAAATGTGGATACTCACCGCTTGGCAGGATCAGACCTTATATCTATAGTCAGACTGGAATCGGGAAGTAGAGGGTACCTCAAATGAAAGTCTCGTCTCATAAAAGCTTGAATATATGAACTGATCATTTTTAGGATCACCCACTACTGCTAAAAATCTATCCACTTTCTACATTCATTAGTCATAGCATATTTCCCGTTCACTGTATCACAACTCCACTTTGGAGTGAAAGTAAATATTTTATTTAAAAGCAAAAGTAGTAAAGGAAAATTAAGCTAAAGAAAGATGCAAGGTTTTAGAATGTTGTTAGTTAACTAAACTAAATATTTTAAATTGGTCACGTTAAAAACAGCATTTCCCCCATAAAAAAAACATAAGCTATACTGCCCAACCCTATTGATCATAAAGGGAAATGTTTAAAACACATGTACCAATATTATTTTGTTTAATACAATTATCCAACCACTCATTATTCTTGAATGTCATCTCAGACCCTCCAGGATACGATCATGGCTAGTATACATATGGTTGGGTTTAGTGTCATGAATTTCAGTTTCCCTTAGAGAAGCAAATTCTCAACGAAAGAACGTAATGATTCAAATTCTAGTTTGATACTGACATTTTAGCTATATGTCCTATAGCCTTCTGATATTAAAAATATTTTGCCCTGTTTTTAAAACTTTTAAATACAGATCTAAACATATACATTTTTCTCTTTCCTCTAGTGGCAAACAACAATAATGAGCAATAAATACTTTAGTGCATAATAATAGTAGATGATACGGTAATGCTATCAATCCCCCCAATATGTGGTTAACTTAATTTATCCCTCTTTGGCTGGCTGCCCTGGTTCCCTGAAATTCTGTCTGGTAATGCCCGTTCAGTACAGGCACATCTTCCAGAAAGGGTAGCGGATCAGCTGTTGGTTCCTCTGTCATAGAACTCAGATGGCCTATAGCTGATTTGTGGATTATTTTTTTTAAGGAATTGTGGAAACATTATGGATTTTTTTTCTTATGTTGAGAGCAATCAGGAAACATTTGATATCCGATACCATCACAGGAAAATATTAACGAGCAATGACACAACAATATGGTATAAGAGTGTGCAAAAGGCAAAGAAACTAAACGTGATAAACATCTTCTTTAAAGGGCCTCTGCAGATTCCCACTCTTGGGATGTGTCTGACCTCTGCAGAAACCATCTGCAATAATTCTGGTTACAGGTGAATAATCTTTATTTTTGCATCACTTTTCTACCCATCACAATCATTCCTTAGTGTCTAGCCTAGATTAATCAACAATAACTGCTACAAAAGTTCATCCTAATCCCAAAGCACAATTTTACAACCCTTAATCTGCATGTTGATGCTGCATGCTAATAATAGATACTTATTAACAAAGCAACCTTCTGCCACAACAATGTCTAAGAGCCTACTGCCACATTTTGCTTTAAGTATTAAAGAAATGTGAGAGGAACACAATAATTTTGAAAAGCTAATCTCAAATAACTATTACTATCCTTACTAAAGTGCTTTTATAGTACAGCCTGTTTGAAAGTAAATCCTACATTAGTCCTCAGTGGGGTACATTTCCTTCTTTCATAAGCTTTATAAAAGAGAAAAGCAGTGCAGCAGTCCTTTTGCCAATTGTTATCTGATTGGTAAAGAACAAGCAATATAAACACACACAAAAATTCACCTCAGCTCCACCAGAAGTACAGTAATCTGGCATTTTACACAGAAAAGCAATACCAGATTCTAAAATCTATTGTTCACTAAGCATAGATTTTGTCTTTTAAAATAGGTGGTTCTTTAAAACAACAGAAATGTCTAGTGCTTGAGCTATTTCCAAGTTAATTATTTGCTGGCTAAAGTCTTAAAATGTCCTTGGCTTCACCTCAGACACAACTATCCCAGCTGGTCATTAACTGTCTGGAAACAACCCAAATAATCTCAACTGTCAGTACTCTACAAACATGTATGTTTTGTGCATGCTTGTTTTTTCATGTATTTCAATGTCATGGTGCTATACTTAGAAAACAGAGCCTTAATAATTTTTTTTCCGATTTCCATGTTTTAGGAGCTGCTGTCTCAATATAATTCAGTGCACTCGGAGTCCACAATGAGCTTAGTAACAGCCTTCATGAGAAGTGAATGTATTCGCACTAAAATAGTGTCCAATTCTGATCTCACACCACTTTTGCTCTCTTGTAACTCTATTTATCTCAACAGAGTTGCCCCTTTGTGTTTTCATAGTTGTAAAGGAGATCAGAATCCACTTTAAAGTCAGAGGGGGGCCAGAGTTCAGGAATGCTGATGTTTTAATAGTCCTAAGAAAAGCCAAGAGAAAGATGCTGCTGGACTAAATGAACAGAACAGCTTGTAGTAAACCAGCCTGTGAACAGGTAGAGGCAAGTGGCTTTTCTTGTTGGTATAACGTTTCTGCAAAAAGCCACAGGACAGCTGGGAAAAACAACACATGTAAACAAGGTAGGCCTAATTATTTCCCAATTAAAAAGAAGATATTATCTTCTCATTAATTGGTAAGCTAATTGACCAAAACCTTGCAGTATCATAAAATGAGTCCAATACACAGAACCTAGGTACCTATACTACCCACTCAGACCAAAGTTGTCAGTTCTGCTTGATTTGTTTGAATACTGTACTCCACGACAGCTGTCGGAAATAATACATTAGAACAGCTGCTGTGACAGCTACAAAGCGCCTGGAATTTTAATTGGAGTCAACAGTCTATTGTTTATTTTACTAAACTTAAAAAGAAATATCCAAGAAAGTAAACAAGTTCCTAATGGAACTAACTGATGTTTGCCATTTGGTAAGCAAGGTTAGGTTTCATTTTGCCTTTATAATTTCACTAGTATTATCTCTACCAACTAACTGGCAAAAAGAAAAGAAAAGAAAAAGAGAACAGTAGAAACTGTTAGATGACTAAGAAAAGAGGCATTAAGAGGAAAAATGGTAAGGAAGTCACATAAACAAACCTGTTCAAACACTGGCTATGAGCCAGAGGATCTCACAGAGCTTTAAGATTTACTGAAAAAGAGACTTATTCAGAGGCCCTCAGCAACTGTTAACGGAAAACAAAACTGTTCATTATGGCTAAAAACGCAATACCATTGAATAGTAAAGCTTACTTTCAGCATCAGCAGAAAGCAGAAAGCACAGGAGCACCACCACTGGCCTGGCTACGTGCATCATCCGACAGCTTGGCACCAGCATGCTTTGGCAGCCTCGGTCTCACTGGCTCAGAAGCCACTATGAGTCTGTCCGGTCTGAAATTTCTGATGAAGTATTTTCAGAGCCTGTGGAGCAGTGGAGAGAAAAAGAGAGAGAGAGCAAAATATGGTTAGAGGGGTTGTTTTTGTTTTCCCCAATATTTACAGTTAGAGGCAAAACAGTTTAAAAATACAACGACTCTTCAGGAGACTGTAGTACACTGAAGATAGCGAGGTGCTGCTGATGTTACTAGAACTGAAGCCAGAATGCTGAAGCCATAGAGCATCCTGTCCCCAGTACATTTTTTCTTCTCCCATGTTCAGATCAACCGATCCCATGTGTTGGGTCTTCTCTTGCTGGCTCAACACTGCATTTTGAGTAATACACCATGAGAATGAGTTGTCATTTCTAATGAACTATTAGTTTAATACATCACCAGAATGAGGCATACTGATGCTGTAAGGAAGGGTTTAGGAACGGATTCAACATCCAGGATAAAAGTCCACTAACAAATAACAGACTGGAAGCTGCTTTCCTGGCATCAGGTAGGAATGACAGGGCTAAATCTGCTTCTCAGACTATTCCTAATGCCAGCTTTGCAATGCTAGCATATTGGATCCCCCATATTAAACACATCAAAACTCATATTCAGTTTTGGTCCCACATGTCTAAACGGTTACATTTCCTCTCTGATTTTCCTGTATATTTAAATTATGCAATACTGAAAGCATGAATAAAGAGCCCAGATTCAGTTTAGTCGGTTTAATTTAACATGTTATATAAGAACTAATCAACAATGCCATTTAAGCATCTGCCTTTAAGAAGAAATCCATTTTATTCCTTGGTAAATCCACTCCACCCAAGCAATATTAGAAGTTGCAGAACATAGAAATGCTTCCCTCTGAGAGGAAATATTAGAAATATCCCAAAATAGCCCGACTGTGTCACTAAAATAACACTGCAATTTAATTGCACTTTTCGAAAGAGTTGTAAGATATATACTTTGGCAGCTCTGAAAGTTAGCTCAAGCACAAAAAGAAAAACAGATACTATCTTTTTCATTACCCTGCATGAGTAGCTTCCATGCAGTGAAGATAAAAACCAAAAGGGAGGGGGGCGAATTATACTAATTATTCCACTTGATGGATCTTACAGACTTGTGGGTGGTATGAAGAGCCTATTTTATACTACAGTGCATGCTGAAAGGATCTACTCAAGGAAGAAAAAAAAGAGATGACCAGATGTTAGAAATCTACTGCTGTTATCAATCTCTTTTGTAAAACTACCTCTCGAATCAGCTACCGCTATCAAGAGATATGAATCTAAGAAATCTTCATAGGCAAAGTGCTGAAGGCACCAGCTCCCCCCTTTCATCGCTACCATCTTCGTGCCAGCATTTCAAATGACAGCAAAGTCCATGAGACATCAGTCCTGTCGGACTCAATTTGTGTCTGTGCAAGCGTATCAGGGCCAACTGCTACATAATGACTTCAGTGCTATCACAAAGATGGAGATGTATGAAATGCACTTTCAGAGAAGAGGTGATTTTTTTTTTTTTTTGCTTTTGCTAGACTGAAGGGGTGACGCAATCTTTGCACCATGCAAATCTTCAAATTGACATCTGCAAACAAGCACAGTGGAAATATAATGGCCACTAAGGTTCATGTCTGAGCCATAAAATATGCCTTGGGGGTAGGGAGTGGAGGTTTGTTGGTAATTAAAAAAAAAAAAAAAAGGTGAGGGCTCAGGGAAAGAGAAAGAAGACGACCTGCACAACACTATTTTGCTAAATTGTTTTCCAATGTGACACTGGAAAGTATTTTTTCCCGCATCTCCCAGTAAAGTGAAATAAGGCTTTTAAATGCATTTTTTTCAGAATCTCCAGGAAGCCTGTAAGAGAAAGGAAAACACACAAAATATGGCAAGCAAGCTGGCTCAGAAGAGAAGATAAGGTGTTTTGCAGTTATTAGAGACACACCACTCCATTCATTCTAAACACATATACTAGTATTGCCAAACATTCTGTCTCTGCTCCAGGTGACATTCATTATCGCTCCCACCACACAATCTGAAACCCTTGCTGCTCCTTCTCTCTGCACCTTCAGTGTGTTACGGCCTTAACTAACCCGATAAACATACTAATATGTTCTGCAGGTGAACCTTGAACTTCTATTTCTTCTCTTACGTTGCTTATGCTTCTACAGCAGGGTTTTAGCATTGTAGGCTGTGAAAATACAAGTGTTTGGAGTAGGCGGGCAGAGTGGACTTTTTTGTTGTTGGTGGTTTTGTTTTTGTAGGTGGTTTCTTTAAAAAATATTGTTAGTGAAGTCATGTGGATGATGGGCTGATAACACTGGAGAGAAACAAGCCATGAGATAGGCAAGTGCTGTCAAGCTTCTCCACAGAGCTCTGCCTCAGCTCTGACCTACAACAACCCTTAGCCTCGGCCCTGGAACTCCTCATCGACAATTTTGTTGCTCAACAACTTCGGGCAGGAAGTCCCGATTTTCAGGTCTTCTCATCTGGTCACCCTATCGACAACTGTACCAATCTGTACTGAATAAAGTGGCAAGAACTTTTTTTGATGGTTGTTTGTTTGCTTGTTTGTGAAAACTAACATGGAAAAGCTTTATAAGGACTAAACTGTTATTACAAAACTCATGCCAGCTATGAACGAAGCCACCTCCAAGCATTCATTAGTAAAAGTCGAAGCCCATGTGGTATTACTCTTACAACAAAAAAAGTATAACTCTCCCAGCACCACCATGTTTCCCTGGGAACTGAACACTGAGGCAAGAACCAACTTGCTTTGTGAGAAAGCAACATCTGGAACATGGTATAATAGATAGTAAATACAGAAACAGCTGTGAGGTGAGAGAAGAAAGGCTACAGCAATATGTTTTCCCCACCTCCTCTGCTGTAGGGCTTATTTGTAACCAAGTTGTATATCTTGTTCTAGCCAACCTTTGGCCCCCTGCAAAACAATTTGATTACAATTCCACAGCTGTAAGGTACTAGATTCACTGTGTGACCGTCTCCTCTCAACCTGTCCCAAACTTCTATGTTGGGTCTTGGGGCTTGGCTACACAGGAAAATTGACCAGGATAAACTATTCCACGATAGCTATTCCAGACTAGCTCCCTCTGTGGATACTGTACTACAGAATAAAAAAAGGAATTTTATGCCAGAATAATTACTTCACTTTGGAAGCACACTAATTATTCCATAATAAAGTGACTTGTATTCCAGAACGGAGTGTCCACATGGAAAGCTATTCCACAATAACTATTCCAGTCAATTTTCCTTAGTATGTCAGATGAACTGAGAAGAGTAAAGGGTAGAAACAAGTAGTGTGTCCAGAATGAGTGGGTATGTTTGTGGAGTGAGCTAAGAGAAGAGAGGATGGAAGTTCCTCGACAAGCGATATCAATCAGCCAGAGTTGTGATGAAGGGAGAGGTATTTTGAATCCCCACAGGGTACTACCACAACAGAGTTCTCCTCAGTCAGCATGAAGCAGGTGATACTCCTAATCACGTGGCACAGGAGCAAGGAGCAGTAAGCATCACAAGAGCATTTTGGTTATCAGGTGATGCCCAATTTTCTTAAGTATTGTAATTCAGCTCTTAGAACAGATTCAACCAATTGAATTCCAACTTCTTTATCGTAGTCTATTTGTGAGCACCAATGGTGCGCTACATGCTTTCCAGTAATTCAAGAAGAGCCAGTCCCTGCCCTGAGGAGATCACAGCATGGAGAAAAACAAAAGTGTAGCTAGAACGTTATGGGAAATGGAGCAACAAAGACAGATTTTTTTTAATACCACTGTATTCACTATTCACTGTATTCAGCAGAGCAAAAGAGGGTTTTTAAAAAGGGACTTAAATGTAGGTAGAGCAGGAGTCTAGCAGATGAGCTATAGGAGGTCATATCATGCCTAGAGGGCTACATGAAAAAAGGCTTGGAGGTGATGGTGCAGAGGATTTTCTTTTTCTCATTCTAGTGTGGCATAACTGGAATATACAAGATCAATTCTTAAATTTTGTAATATCAGTGAAAAACATATCTTCAGCACGGACTATAAAGTGAGGGTCCTATTCTTCAATTGAAGTCAATGACAAAATTCCCAATGACTTCAATAGAAACAAGATACTAGAAGCCTAACAGAACTACTGTTCAATTACATGCTGCAAAGACAGTATTCCATGGAATACTCCCAACTGTATTCATCTACAAACCAAATACACAACTGCTGAAACTGAAGGTTTGGTTGTCCGTGTTTCCATGTGACTTCTGAAAGGGAGCTTGAGATAGCTGAACTCTCACATTGGAAGGCCCTCTTCCAGAATGACTTTTGGGAACAAATCCTGCATATGTACTGCACTTGAAGACTCCTTTTAGAAAATCAAATACCTGAGGCAAAGGGAAAAATCCCAGTAAAGTTTCAGAAGAGGAAATACTCCTTTGAAATGAGAGGACATAAATATTAAGTCTCCAGTAGTAACATGAATACTCTGGAAGCATATGCTGCCCTAGTGCAAACAGTTTCCAGATGAGAATTTCTGATAGCCCTTTCTCCTCCCAGCCACAAGAATATAGGGAAGCCAGATATGTCAATTCCCATAAAAAAGCTGAGCCAAATTTTTCTGCTGTTGTTAACTGATACAGGTCTGCTCTAGTCTTTGGAGCTCCATTAATCAGGGACACTGGAACAGTTTTTATAGTGAGGGTACTGAGAGCCATTGAAACAAATTGTAAATCCTGTATATGATGGAAACCACTTCAAACCAGGGGGTGCGGCAGCATCCCCAGCACCCCTAGTTCCAGCACTTATGGAACCAATTTACAACAGCAGAAAATGTAGCTCTATATGCCTAGCATAGCACCAAGTTAGTAGCCAGACGCCAGCTTCCTCAAAGTTCAGGTGCATTCAAATCTGGGGGGCTGAATTGGCCTAAACAGGATCTAGAGCTGAACTTTTCTAAAGTTCAGGAGTGTTCTGATCTGGGGTTTGGTTTGATGGGAAAACAATTTGCATACTTTTTGCTAAAAAAAACAAAACAAAACAGCTGACCATGTCCTGCATGTGACAAAGTATATAGGATTGAAGTGGGGAGAAAAGTGGTAATACTCTACTTTCATGCTTCATTCACCACACCCACAGTTCTAGAATGTGCCCACTTTCTAGCCCTTGCAACTCAGCTCCATATCTGTTCAAGTCAAGCAGATTTCCATCTACTGTTCGATAAACAGATTTCATCCTCAAATCTCAGCTGAAAAGAAACATTAATAACTTTTGAGCCAGGCAGAAAGGGTAGGAAAAACTCTTACCAGTTCAGTAGTCACAAACTACTCAGCCACCCTTAAACTAGAAACACCACCAGGAAAAACAAATAGAAAGACAATCAGGGCTGAAAATGATGGAGCATGTTAGGTGAGCAAGAAATTATTCTGACTTAACAAAAATAGGACTTGGAATTGTTTTTACAATGATAAATTTCAGACTCTTCCAAATGGAACATATGAAACTAATATACTTCTACAGAAACAGCAGCAACTGCCTGCAGTCCTAGGTTAAACTTGTTCTTTTATCAAACAGGCAGCAAAAAGATTTTTAAAGCTGAACTGTTATAAAAGTAGTTTCGGATTGTATTTTGTTTTTTGTTTTGTTTTTAAATATGCACAGTATTTGTTTGAGTTTGGCGCTATATAGCATACCGTGTGCACATTTATCTAGGTGCAACTGCAGCACAGCACTTCCTTAAGCATTAAACTGAAATGGCTAATGCATCCCGCCAGTGCTCCACATCCTTGTGGGGCATGACTTCCTGGCTTAGAAGCATAGCTAAAACCCACTCCGGCCTTCTTTTAAAGGTAGTAGAATAGTCTGTTACAGAGCCTAGTCTTAGATGGTTCTCTGAACAGTCCTGCTCTCCGCCAACAGAACAGTTTAGAGATCCTCCATGTAGCTGGCATGGCCCAATCCAAGTTCCCCCCACCATGATTGCTTGTACAGCTCCTATCACAATACAAATATGATCCCGATGAGGGCCTTTGAGCCACAATGCAATATCAATATTAAATAGTGACAATAATGCAGGCAGGATTTTGCTTTCATTAAATAACTTTTTTTAAAAAAGTTAATAATCAAAATAGATTTCAATTTGCCACCACATATTTTGTCATTATTTAGAATTTTCCAATCAAAGTCCCAGTTCTGAGCTTCCTCAAGTTAAGTATGAAACAGTTTAAAGAGTTGAAGGAAAACCCCTTTATTTTAAGGGTGGAATTATTGTTCCAGACATTGTTTCATATTATTTCCCACATAGCAATTGGCATACATACAAACAGTTTAACGAGGCCGAAACAATATTACAAAAAAAAACCTAAAGTCAAGGTAACTTCAAGATTGCTGCTGAAGATCACAGAAAACCATGGAAGTCAGGAAAAGCACAAGTCCTTTTTTATTGAAATGTTAATTTGTCCACATTTCATGGACTGTTTTAAGATTGTATACATATTTAACAACTGCAGATTAAGCTACACATTTAAGAGTAAAAAATGTGTAGGAAGTGTTACATATGTGCAAATGAGGCCAAGTTAATGTTGCTGTGGGAACCTTAACACCCTAATATTTGCATATATTAACTTTTTGTGATATAACTTGTGCAACCTTACTTGTTCTTTACTAGTTGTTTAAAAAAAAATGGGTAAAGGAGATGTGAACCTTTCTGTGAACCTTCCCTTCTGTACCTTGAAGCGGGGTGGGAGGTGTATTTGGCTGGCTGGCTGAGTGAAGGGAACAGTCCTTTATGGCTGAGGGTGGGGGAATGAAAACGGCTGCAAAAGGGTCAGTGTGGTCGCTGACTCATCCCCTGGGAATGCAGGGTTTAAAAGGGGCAGCTCTGCACCTGAAGCGGACTTAAAAAGAAGTGTACATTAAAGGAACGAACCGGGTAGGTTGAGGACTCCTACGATTGGTACGGCAGGAGCCAATCCCTCATTCTTATAGTCCATCTTAACCCTCCTACGATGGGGGTGAGGGTAGATGGTAAGGTCCCGGCAATGGATTTGCTGAAGGGACTTGGATGGTAAAAGAGGGGGACCTGGTAAAAGCCCCCCCAGGTAATTATGGACTAAACATGGGGTTACCTGCACTGGACGCTTTTACCTGCTGTCCCAGACATCTAATAATAAAGTTGCAGCCTGATTAAACCCACGTCAAATGTCTCCTCTCCTTCTTTTGGCATAGCCAATAACCCATATGCATTGGTGAGCATTTTAAGAGACAGCAGTTCAACAGCGCCTCCAAGTAGCTTCAGGACCTACTCTCTATTGAGACTAAGGGATCCAGGAAGTGGCCTCAGGATTCTCTCCCAAAACAGAATGGAGAGGGTCCAAAAAGTGTCTGGTAACCTGGTTCCCAGAGAGCTAAGACTTCCTGGGCTCTTAAAGCCAGAGTGCATTCTGGGGCACTTAGTGAGAAAGCCCTGGAATAAACAACTTAATGTGTGATCTAGTGGTCCCACACTCAAGGCTACATAATGGAGAGGGGAGAAGAAGAGGGCTGGAGAGCTGGTCGCACAGTGAGAGTGTGTCCACGTTAAGAGGAAGCAAGCTCAGCTGGTGGAGAAAAACCTGCATGCCCTCCCTAAAGCAATCTCCTAGCACTCAGTCCAGGACAAGAGGGCAGAATCACTGGCATTGGAGAAGAAGCAAGAACTGGCAGACATGCGGGTGCTATGTGCCTATTCCTTGGGGAGTCCTCTGCTCAGGATACAAATGGTTCTGCAACTATGGCACATGGACAAATTATGCAGGGTAACCATGGAACTGACCCCCATTATTGTGCAGAGTGGAAAATAAGTATGTAAAAAATGGAGATGAGCTTAATGAGAGTTGATACTAAAATGCCACATTTGTACTAAATTAGTGCAAAGCAGTTTGATACAAAGAAAAAAATATCTATTAGGCAGGATTTTCCATTAAATAAATTGTTATTCAGTGGGATTCCCTGTATGAAGAAGACTCTCTTGCAAATGAATATCTTAATCAACTTTTTATATGTAATCCTAAAACAGACAAGAATACCTGTTGCTATTAGCCTGATCTTTCTATAGTATGATTCATGTTCTAAATTATCAGCTATCTATAGCTTACATGCATTTGTAAGATGTCAAATATCCTGACACTTACAAAGCTCTGACATCTTAGTCACTTTTATAGACTATAAAAACAGATTAACACAGAATTCTTTTTCCGCTGGGAAACTGTACAATAAGAGACTTTATTTTGGCCATCTTCCATTTTTGCTTACCTTCCTTCCAAATAATGGAACTGATGAATAAGCATTGTGTACATGCACTTTTGTAATATTTACAATAAAACCAGCAATACTGGATCATACCAATGGTCTATCCAGCCCAGTATCCTGTCTTCTGACAGAGGCCAATGCCAGATGCTTCGAACAGAATGAACAGAACAGGGCAATTATCAAGTGATCCATCCCCTGTCATGCAGTCCATGCATCTGATAGTTAGTGGCTTAGGGACACCCAGAACATGGGGTTGCATCCCTGACCATTGTGGCTAATAGCAACTGATGGACCTATCTTCCATGAACTTAAAGCTTTTGGGGGTGGGGAGGGTGAAGTCTTTCTCATTGTGGTGGAAGAATGCACAGGATTAAAAAAAACACTTTAAAAAATGCTTACTGAGAATTTGTATATCTGTAACTTTTAGAATAGTTTTTTAAAGCAATGCTAGAAGCCTCCAGTGATAATGGGGCAGATTTTCAGCTGCATTGACTCCAGTTGGAATTTATTTGAATGAAGTTATGACAGTTTACACCATCTGAGAATCTGCGCCTATGTATCTGGTAGCAGACCTAGGTTATTTCTAATGCTGACAGTTCAACGGGGCCAGGATTTCACCCTATATCTTTAGGAAGTGGGGATATGAATGTGTTTTTCTGGAAACTTGCAAGCTGAAGGAAAGGAATCTTTCTTAACAAACACATACTCTGCCAATGTCCCTCTACTCTGACCTGCAATAATCCTAGAACTCTGAATGGCTTGACTGTTGTTATCCTTAAATATTCCAACTTTGAGTTTATCCTAGGCTGAAACTATTAATGAAAGCATACATTGTTCCTTTGTGGAGAAGCATATTATCAAACCTGGTGAAAACCAGCTAAAATAAATATTTTATTTAATCAGAATCTATTGGAATTGTTTTCCAGCAAACTCAATTGAATAGGGATATGGTGAAATCTATGATAATGCTATATAACCTGTGTTTCTTCCTAAATATATAGAAAGGAAGCATTAAATCGATAATATAATACAGTAGATTTTTATCAAGCAAAAGTATGACCCACTATTCAGATCCCCCCCACTCTCTCCCCCCAGAGTTTGCTTTAAGAATAAAATGAAATGAGAGTTTTCCTGGCAAAGTGACTGATTCACTGGAAGACTTCTACACACAAAATTCTTTAAGGTCTTATGTTTAGTATTAATGTATATTCCTTTGAAGGGAATTGCCTTTTCATTTAAAGCCAACGAAAAACACAATGCAATACACGTATTTTTTTAACGTCTTTCTTTCCTCCAGACAAGCGGTAGCTTAATACCAACATGCTGTCTTAGCTTTTGGTGGCTTGTATATATTATTCCTGTGCTAAACAACCAGTCTAAATCAGCACTGTTTTTTGTCCATATGTAGGAACATTCTACCTTGTGGACTTAAAGGGGGAAAAAAAGGCTATTTTACTACGGTATTCCCCATTGAAAGATTTCAGATTCTGAGAGAGTGAAGAGGTCTGTACTGTCTGTGCACTGTGGAGCACAGCTCCATAGGGGTTTTCTGTGCCCAAGAATGTAAGGAATTATTGGTGGCAGATGAGAGGGGAGGTAGCAAGTCACTGAGTATATGGATTCACTAGCCAGACCTGCTGCATTGGGTGACCCACCAATCAGAGCAGTGGCTCCTAGAAATAGTGATGGAGCTGCACTGCTGTTACCCTTACAATCCTCCCTAATACACTTTCTCCCACCTCCTCCAGGAGCTCATTTACATGGGCTGTGCACTGAGTTTAGTAGTTTAGGAGCTCTATAAAAGCATATTGGTTATCATGGATAATAAAGTAAACTAGAAGTTAACAACAGGCCAGACCTTTGGCTGCAAAACAACAAGGCATCTTTAATCTGGTGTATCTGCAGTTTCTTGTTTTTATGGTTTCTTCTTTTTCTTTTAACCTTTTACAGATTTGTTTCAATATTATCCAAAATACTTGTTGCCTAATCAGAATGAAGCATGACTCACTGAGACAGTGAATTCACAGAGTGTACACAGGACAGTAATCCAGTTGCAGCTAGATTAGGCTGACTGCACTTTATTATAACATTGCTGATGGCAATACAACTATATTAGAGGAAGAGATGGAGAACTGCAATGGTTATTTTTCAAAAGCAGTTGGCATTATAAGATGATTTGATAATAAAGTACAAAAACTTCCTGAAGCAATAAAAGCACTATGCGTTTCCCATACTAAAATATGACATAACGGCACTAAAAAAATATTTGCCCATAGTTGCTCTTTTGGAAAAATATATTCTTGAGCACTATAAAAGGTCTTTGTAAAATATAGTATTTTTTATTACACTTAGAAAAAGAAACATACAGATTCTGAAAAGGACTCAAAAGTCAACAAAAGCCTAAGGACATTCTCATTGTGGGAACTTCCTTAATAAGCCTCTCACTCGCTATCCTTCTAGACACCAAAGGGTACCTCCTGAAGTGAACAGGCCGTTCTTGGAAGGAAATAAAATAGTCAGTAAAAGGATCAACAGGGCCAGGCACTGTAGCTCAATGTGTGTTCTTCTTTACAGTACACTTTAGAAACCTCAGTCGTATCTGTAAATAATAGCAATGGGTAGTTCAGATCTTCCATTTTAGATGCTTTGCAGAACCCCCACCTCAACTCTCTTCAGGGTGAAAAGTGAAAAGTAGAGAGAAAGGTTAGGCCTCCCACTGACCCCCAACTGTGTTTGCATTCATGAAAGTAAGTAGCAGGGTACAACTGTAGAAAAAGATTGCTATGACAAAATCTATTACCTCTCTAGTAATTGATTGCAGTTTCCTGGCATTTGGAAGGTATGGGATAAATGAAGATGGAAAGAATACCAAGAATAAGTTCCAAATGTTAAGAAATATATTTCTGAGAGTCCACTTATAAAAGCTGAAGAGAAAAAGATAATACACAAGACAATGTCACAAAAAAATCAAGCAATCATTTCCAAAAATAGTGATGTCTACCTTCTTGATCCACACTTCCAGGGCCAAGACCTTTGTGATGATGAATTTAATTCAGCTTGTGACCTCATAGTGGCTGTTGCATATTTTAAAGGATATACAAATGAACAAACAATTCTGATGAAGATAGCAAAAAATAAAGTAAGAAGTAGCCCATTCAGTTGTAAAACAATGTGGAGTGCAATCCCGTGGAGTTGTTGCATCAAAAAAGATTATTCCTTCATTATGGTGGAAAGGGCTGTGTCCTCCTTGTACTCTAGCAGTGGCAGAAATTCTTTTAAAATGTTTCCATGTATTATTGCATGTGAAGAACGAAATGGGTTTGTTTGGGGAATCATCTATTCAAAAACCAGAAACAGGCTGGTGATCGTGTGAGAAGAGGTGACTTAATATCCATCAGATGAACAGGAAGGGGATACTGATGAAATTTATGATGATGCCTACAAAGATATAGATGAAGCAGCTGAAGCTGATAAAGAAAAAGATAATGACAAGCAAGATGCTTAAGGAACTGGCCTGCCTACTTAGCATAAGTGTATTTAAAAATGGCTTTTTTCTTTTATAGTTGCTATGTGTTTCTTTTATGTGTATTTTCTTTTATTTTTTTCTTTTGTAACTGTTCAGCGTTGAATAATGTTCACATTTAAATGCTAATGCTAAAAAAGTAATAAGTAGTATTATTTCATTTTTAACAACTTCATTTCATTGTACTTTGCATTTTTCTGAGTTAAAATAATTTGTTTTTTTGTAATTAGGCACAAGTATCTATCTCAGGTGAAGCTATCTCAGACCAGCAACAAGAGAGCTGCAGAACAGGATATCACACACACACCACATACACACACTCTCTCTCAAGAAGACAGACTTGAAGAGATTAAAGTTATTTTCTTACCAGAGGAAAAGGAGACAAATTAATTGCATTTGAAACACACGCTTCATAAAAGCAAGATTTCTAGGATTTCTGCTCTTTCAATTTATGTGTAGCTGGAGGTCTTTAAAGTGTACTGCTATGACATTCAAACCAAAAGAAAAAAGCCTAAATCTCATCTGCACATTTTTCTACTGAGCCATACTAGTGAAATATTTAAAGACTGTTAATATATGAGGCTATCTAACAAATGTACACTTTCCTCTTATGATTCGTACCAGTTAGTAAAATAAAGAATATTGTGTACTCTGATTAGAAAATTCTATATCCCTAAGGACAGCAAGAAGTAAATCTGAACCCCTTTGGGTTCTCAAAGTACTCAATTAAGTACTTCAGAACACTTAGGTTTTTTTTGTTCTTCCAGTTTAGGACCCAAATTAAATAAAAAAATCCACACATCTTCCCCAAAAAGGGAGGGATGTCCAAGATTTTATAGAATTCCCCAAATGGAAAGTGTCTAATACTATGGGGTGAAATCATGACCCCCCCAGTGAAGTCAATGACAAAGGTCCTATTGACCTTAATGGTGCCAGGATTTTACCTTAGTTATCTAAACAGACTAGTTTGGGTTCAGGTAATTATTTCCGCCTCATTTTTTAAAGCATGTACAGAAAAAAGTTGCCCAACACATGATAATATTGCAATGCCAGATTTGGAATATGATCATAAGTATTTCTGTAAGAGAAAATGTTATAACATGGATTTCTCTCAATTTCTAACCATTTTCAAGAGGGGAAAATATGGTTATTTTGTGCATATTTATGGAAATTTTATTCTTTCAATTAAATTGTTTTTAAAAAAGAGAGATACAGAAAAATCCTTTGGGGATTTTAATATAGCTTTGTATCGTAATTTAAATGGGAACATTTACTAAATCCCACAACCTTATCACTAGAGCTGGGTAGGAACTGATTTTACTACCCCATGAAAATTGTTCCCATCCCACATCAGGACGAAACAGATTTTTCAAAGTTTTTTTTACAAAAAATGAAAGCCACAAACACACACACACGAATAGATTAGGGCACACAGCGGGGGAGAGAGCAAGCCAATTTCATGTCCCTGCTCTGCAGATTCACAGCTTGGACATAAATCAGTCTCCCACATCTGAGGAAAAGTGTCCTAACTGGTTATGCTCTCAGTATCTTGGGAGAGGTTCCGCTTTGTATAAATAATTAAATATCCACTGGGCTAGTAAGATATTCACTCTGTAGCTCAAGTGCTAAGGCACTCATCTGGGATATGGGAGACCCAACATTCAAGCCCCTAGTGTGAATCAGATAGAGCAGGGAGTTGAAACTGGATCTTCCGCTTTCCAGATGAGTACCCTAACTGCTAGACTACTGGCTACTCTGGGTCCTCTTTTTCTCTCACTCTGACCAGAAATTCCAGCCTGAACTTGAGAAACCATTTTCCGAGTAAAGCTCTGTCAAAACTCTCACACGTTCCCACAAAAAGCGTTAGTTTCGACAAACTGGAACTTTCTGACAAAAAGACATTTTATCAAAAAATTCTCAACCAACCCTATATGCCACCAATCCTACTTACTACTCTGAAGAGTCCCAGCAGGTAAAATTTTCAAAAACACCTAAGTGACTGAGCAGCCTAAGGCCTAGTTTACACGTAAAACTTAGGTCCACATAGCTAGAGCACTCAAAGGTGTGAAAAATCCACACCCCTGAGTGCTGTAACTATGAAAACCTAACCCTCACTGAAAATGCAGCTAGGTCAACAGAAGAATGCTTCTGTCAAACTAGCTACCATCCCTAAGGGAGGTGGAGTTGCTACAGCAATGGAAAAAACCCTGCTGTAGTCTGCATCTACACTACGGGGATTCAGCGGACATAGCTATGCCGCTGTAGTGCCCATAGTGTAGACATGGCCTCAATTGCATTTTCAAAGGTGGCTTAGGTACTTAGAAGCTCAAGTCCCATTGACTTTCAATGAGATGTATGCTCCTAAGTCCCATTTTCAAAAGTTACTTAAGCTCCTAAATCCCTTAGGCACATTTGAAATTTTACTCATTACCTTCTATTAAGAACTATGTGTACTCTAGCCCTTGTATATTCTTACTCTAGTAAGCACTATGCATGAGATTTTCAAAAGCACTTAAGTGGAACTTGCAATGGGACTTGTGCCCTAAGTTAGTTTGGTGCGTTTAAAAATTCCATCATACACTTAAATAAGGAATGTTTACATGATATGCTCCATAAGTAGTAGACACTAATGCAGAGCAATGAAATAGTAAGTGCTAATTAAATACAAATCTGAAGGTCTTTCACTACTATGCACTACATCTCTATTATCTGCATTAATTATAGAAAGTACCTTTAGATTTACTACTTGCCAGAAAAATTATTTAATGTGAAAAACAGTTGTTATCCATGCATTAAGCGTATCTGTTTTACATGTATAAATACTGAAACTGTTTAGTATTTCTAGCTCTAAGGATGTCTATAACTAATACTTTCAAGCAGTAATACACACACACACACACACACACACATTAAGACTGTTGAAAAAAGAAGCTTAAGAAATCTTCATAGAAATAAATTGCCAAACAAATCCACTCCAAGTACCTATTATTTAAAGCTTCAGATACTCCCTCTTATAAAAGAGGGACAGAGAGCAACAGTTGGAGTGCTAACTGAAAAGTGTGTAAAAATGTAACTGGCATCATTTGAGTGGCAACATAATTGGATATTACTAAACATCTCTGTATATTACATAGACAAAGCGGTTCAGGGAATATTAAGGTTACATGGGTAAGAACACAGAAGTCAGGAAATGACAAAATTTCACACACAACTCTATCATATCAAGAGAGTACATTGACCACTATAGCTGATATGAAAATGGTAGATAGTGGGGGGAGAGAGGAGGAGAGGAGAGGTCTTTGTTTGTTTGGTGTGGACCGTATATGAAGAATAAAATGCAACATGTCATTTCTAGAGAATACTGGGAAGTTGGGATGGAAATCTAGTATCTAGTCTGTACAACAGAGACAAGAGGAAGGTTTCTGTGGCTTATAATGGGTAGGTGATCATCAGGATCATGTAGACCATATGTGGATGGATGGTTCATGACAGTTTATGGCTTATACTGAAAATGTATATTAGATAGGATGGGGAAGTTGTAAAAGGCTTATGGTGTATAGTTTGTGGTTGGGCAGAATTAAGGTTCTTTCTGAAACCTTTATCTATGCATTTCCTCACATTCAAATTATTTTAATAATATTGCATACATTAATATTTATTTACAATCTTAACTGTCAAAATATTTTGTATGGAAATGTCCTGAGCACTTCAGTACTGTATTACAGACAATAGAACATAATTTGGACAGTTGTTATTGTTAGTTTCTTTACAGAAGCAAAAATGATTTCATGCTTATTTAGCAGCAAGGTAGATATTTCTATTCTGATACTAAAAATAAAATCCCCATCAAAGTGATTTTTTAGAAGACCCATGGAAACTGATATTTTAAGAATGAGAACTTTTGTAAAACTTAGTCTCTAGAGACAGTAATCGTCAGTAGCCTTCCCTTACTGAGATACTTGTTATAGAATCAGAATTGTAGGACTTTTTTGGAGTACTGTGTCCAGTTTTGGGCCCCACACTACAAGAAGGATGTGGATAAATTGGAAAGAGTCCAGTGGAGGGCAACAAAAATGATTAGGGGGCTGGAGCACATGACTTATGAGGAGAGGCTGAGGGAACTGGGATTGTTTAGCCTGCAGAAGAGAAGAATGAGGGGGGATTTGACAGCTGCTTTTAACTACCTGAAAGGGGGTTCCAAAGAGGATGGATCTAGACTGTTCTCAGTGGTAGAAGATGACTGAACAAGGAGTAATGGTCTCAAGTTGCAGAGGGGGAGGTTTAGGTTGGATATTAGGAAAAACTTTTTCACTAGTAGGGTGGTGAAGAACTGGAATGGGTTACCTAGGGAGGTGGTGGAATCTCCTTCCTTAGAGGTTTTTAAGGTCAGGCTTGACAAAGCCCTGGCTGGGATTATTTAGTTGGGGTTGGTCCTGCTTTGAGCAGGGGGTTGGACTAGATGACCTCCTGAGGTCCCTTCCAACCCTGAGATTCTATGATTCTATGACTGGAAGGGACCTCGAGACGTCATCTAGTCCAGTCCCCTGCACTCGTGGCAGGGCTAAGTATTATTTAGACCATCCCTGACAGGTGTTTGTCTAACCTACTCATAAAAACCTCCAATGATGGAGATTACACAACCTTCCTAGGCAATTTATGCCAGTGCTTAACTACCCTGACAGGAAGTTTTTCCTTATGTCCAACTTAAACTATCCTTGCTGCAATTTAAGCCCATTGCTTCTTGTCCCATCCTCAGAGTTAAGGAGAACATTTTTTCTCCCTCTTCCTCGTAACAATCTTTTACATACTTGAAAACTCTTATGTCCCCTCTCAGTCTTTTCTTCTCCAGGTTAAACAAACCCAATTTTTTCCATCTACCTTCAAGGTAATGTTTTCTAGACCTTTAATCATTTTTGTTGCTCTTCTCTGGACTTTCTCCAATTTGTCCGCACCTTTTCTGAAATGTGGTGCCCAGAACTGCCAAGCCCTTTTGCTTAGGGGAGAAGGTTGAAGAACTATTTAGTTTTTAAAACCATCAACAAATATAATGTATTTTATCTTGATGATAAAATAGCTGTGTTTCAGGAAATCTTTAGCCTTTAAGATGAGCCTGAGGAGTTCTGTATGGATTATTACAGTGCACCTTATGGAGGTTTCATCTTTCAAAGGAGAAATGCTTGAGCAAACTGGTGATAATCCAAGGAAGTTACTGCTGCATATGTTATTATAATGGCTATGTCTCTTGATGTGTGTGCTGTCTTTGGAGTATTGTTCTGGATTGATTACCATCTTTATAATGAAATGCTCAATTACAGCTTTAAAATAGGTAATTATAAAGAGTGTGTATATTTTCCAGTTAGGGATTTTGTTTTGATTTTTTCTTTAATTATCAGTGCATGAAAGGCAACTGAAGAAGTTCTGACTGCATTATTACCCCTTTAAAAGGAAAACTATTTTTTGTTCATACTGTGCAACTATATTGAATTTCCACTTATGATTTGAGGCAGGAGTTTTATATTCAACTGTCAGGTGTGCAACCAACTGGAAACAATTTTTCAGTATTCTGAAAAACCTCATTCAATGTACAGTTGTAAATTATATAGGGATCTTGTCGATAGCTACTGCGACAATTCTCATTGGGTATAACAGGAAGAAACAAATGTCTGGTTAACAGCAACAACCATTTTTGGAGATTTTCTAGATGGCCATATTAGAGGCATATGTAAAAGCTTTATAAAAGATTGAAAACACTGAGATTTTTGGCAGTCAGAATTTCCAGGCTAATGTTTAAAACTCTCTTATGTAGTTTTCTTTGTGTTTTATCACCCAAAGACAGTTGTGTCATCTTAATATCGTTAAAAGCGATTCCTGCCATGAAGAAAGACATTTTTCCTGAGGGTTAACTGGAACTGAGGGGGTGGGTGAAATAAGTGCTTTTAATTTCAAGGGTCAGAAGTTAGGAGAAAAAACTATAAATATTTCCTTTCCTGAGTACTCCTCATGCCGCACCAGGACATTAATTTTAAAAGAGATTTTCTACTGAAGGAACTCATTCAGCTGTTGACATGATGGGTTAGTTTGTATTGCTTTCTTACCTCAGATGCCAGACATACACTATTGATGGGAGAATTATTTATTTATTCATTTTTAAGGATAGCAGCAGTGATTGAATTAATTGAAAAAAATATAAGGATTTATTCCAAACTGTTCTTAACCCCTCAATAACGGGACCGGGGATTCCTCAGTTTAAATCCCATTGCCATCAAGCAGACACATCACAGCTGCCAGCACCAGAAGGGCTAAGGATGCTTGTGTAACTGATGTGTGCAGCAGGTCAATGATAGTCAAAGAAAATGAGGGAAACTAAAAATATTGTGTATCTCTAAGAGAGAATAAATTCCAGAAAGTTAATTTTACTTCAGCAGAAGACCCAGGATATCCATATATACCAACTACCAATAGCAGGGCTGCTAAACATTCCAGGCTCTATTATACAAGTAAGGAAGGTAAAAAGACTGAGCTCCTCATCTCTCTCACTGTAAGGCACATATTCCAGACCTTGGATCATTCTTGTAGTTCTTTTCTGAATCCTCTCCCATTTTTCAGCAACCCTTTAAAACTGTGGACACCAAAAGTGGACGTGGTCTTTTAGTAGGTTTCAGTGTAGTAGCCGTGTTAGTCTGTGTC
Organism: Macrochelys suwanniensis; assembly: GCA_033296515.1. NCBI lineage: Eukaryota > Metazoa > Chordata > Testudines > Chelydridae > Macrochelys > Macrochelys suwanniensis. The sequence goes on along the minus strand of CM065780.1, from coordinate 29,730,242 downwards.
AGCAAAACGAAAATAAGAAAGAAAAACTTGTAGCACCTTAGAGACTAACAAATTTATTTCAGCATAAGCTTTCGTGGGTTAGTACCCACTTCATCGGATGCATGGAATGAAACATACAGTAGACAGATATTTATACAGTCAGAGAAACATGATAAGGTGGAGGTGCATAGACCAACCTTAAGAGGCTAATTAATTGAGAGGAACCATAACAGCAGGGGAAGAAAAACCTTTGAAGTGATAAACAAGATGGTCACACAGGTGTTTATCACTTCAAAGGTTTTTCTTCCCCTGCTGTTATGGTTCCTCTCAATTAGCCTCTTAAGGTTGGTCTATGCACCTCCACCTTATCATGTTTCTCTGACTGTATAAATATCTGTCTACTGTATGTTTCATTCCATGCATCCGATGAAGTGGTCTTTTAGTAGTTGCCTTACCAACACCATGTATAGAAATAATAGTCACCCCTACCAGATAGGGTAGCAGAACATTAGGTGACACCATGTTTCAAATTCAAGTTATTTTAATCACCATCTTATGACTCCCAAACATCTGACATGATTTTGGTAGCCAATATTCCAATGAACCTCTAGAGCAGTGGTTCCCTAACTTTAACAACCTGTGAACCCCCTTTCACTAAAATGTCAAGTCTTGCAAACCCCCTCCTAAAAATGAATATTTCCAGGGATTTTGTCCTTTACCTGAGTATAAATTATAAAAGCAGTGATCTTGGAAATATAAAATTTGTTTTTATGACATGCTTATTACACACTATTAATTATTATTTATCATTACAGTTTTTATTACATTAAGAAAACAGCAACATTCTTCCAAGATCTCACTTTCGTAGCTTGTATCATCTGGAATAAGCCTGTTATAAGACAAGGCTCCTATGTTCCATCAAGGAGTATCAGATGTGAAACAGCAGGAAGGTATTTAAGAAGCCAACTCAAAGAGTTCCTCCTACACAAGCATTCAGGTCTTGAGCAGTCCAGGCAAACAATGCATGTTACAAAAAAGCTTAAACTTGTTCTTCATAATAATTTTAAAAACAATACTAGCTGCCTATTTAATTTTAAAAAGAGCAAAAAATATCCACCTCCCTTTCCATTTCTTATAAGGAGTCTTGAAGTTTAAATCTCCTCAGTGTGATAGATATGCTTGCTTTGATCTGCTTAGCTCTTGGAAGTCCAGGGGCTCCAGGCTGCTGGCCCTGTGCTGCCCAGAGTCCCTAGGGACAGCTTTGTCCACCATTAGGGAATTTTTTCCTGAGAACCCCCTGTAACATTTCATGAACCCCAGTTTGGGAAACACTGCCCTAGAGTGTAATGCTGTATACGATGTGCACTACACACCTCTCCAACATCCAAGATAGCACTGGTGTTGCTCTAAATTATACAGTCCAGAATCTACAAAGCCACCTGTAGGGAGGCGGTGTGGTTCCCTGATGCCCTGGAGAGGGACGAGCTCCGCCGGACACCAGAGTGGGCAGAGCCAGAGCACTCCAAGCCCGCCCCGCAAAGGGTCAGAGGCCGGAAAGGAGGTATAAGAGCCCAACGCCAGAGCTCACTCGAGAGGCAGCCATGAGAGGCCAGATGCCTCCAGCCCAGCTCCTGCCGGGGAGACTCCAGCAACGGACCTGGAGCCTGGCCTGACCGGCCGATACTCAACACGGGTCAGCGTGTGGGAGAGTTGCCGAGCCTACCCCTCGCCAGCTACCCAGAAGAGTCGCTGAGCTTACCCCTCGCCAGCTACCCCAAGGATCCAATGGTGATCAACACCCCCACCCCGAGGACACCGCCTTGACCCAGGTACCTCCAGAGGGGGAGTTGGGAAGTAGCCCGGGGACAGCTGACCCGAGTCTGACTGCAATACAGCCGGAACCCATGTCAGTGTGTTGCGGCCAGGATCCCCACTGACACAGCAGCAGGCCTTTGGCCACTGCTAGGGCCCCAGGCTGGGACGCAGTGGAGTGGGAGGGCCTGCATTCCCCCCTGCCACCCAATGCGTGGGTGGCAGTCTTCCCCTCTCCCAGGAACCTGAAGCCTGGGTTTGCTATTTACCTGTGTTTGCTCAGCCCTGCCTAAGGGCCTGAGCTGTGACTCTTTACTGCCCCGCCTTGACCCAGGGCCTGGCCTTATTATCTGCTAATTATTACCTGTGTGCGTGCTCAGCCCAGGGACCAGTGCAAGGACTGAAGGAGGCGGTGTGGTTCCCCGCCGCCCCGGAGAGGGACGAACCCCGACGAACCCTCTCTACACCACCTTTATCCCCTTTCCCTTCTGGGATGCATCTCTCAGGAGATGCAACACAGAGCCTGGCCCAAAATGTCAAAGATTGTACTTTCCCTTTGTATGCTCCTGGGACCCCTAGTACTCTTAAGCTGCTGCAGACAAAGGTGTGTGGAGAAGCTAATAGGTTAGAGACTTGCTCTAACTTGGTCTGAAAATTATTCTCCAGAAGAGGAATTATTATTGTCTCTCATTTGGAATTTTGTACTTAAATGATTCAGATACCAAGAGTAACTGGGCTTGGTTTAAGGGTGCATGTAGCGAGGGGAAGGAAGAAGAAGCTAGTGGGATAAAGGCATCCTACCCTCCAAGGCTGCAAAGTGTAAGTGGGTATTCACCCACGAAAGCTTATGCTCCAATACCTCTGTTAGTCTATAAGGTGCCACAGGACCCTTTGTCGCTTCTACAGATCCAGACTAACATGGCTACCCCTCTGATACTTGTTCCTGTACAGTTACTCTGTGAAAGGCAATGTCAGTGAGCCATACCTGAGCCATTCACGGTGTTGTGTACAGAGATGCAGAACTTCTACCCTGGCTCCCCAAATCCTGCTCCGCCCTTCTGTCCAGTGAGGCAGCATAATTTCCTCTTCATCTGTGGCCAGAATGGCCATTCCCTATGTGTTACAGATTTAAAAATAGAATCTACCTAAGTAACTATAGCTTATTTTTCTGACTTATCCTCATGAAGCTTGGAAAATTTAAGAGTTAATCTATTAGTAGGACATTTTGTTGTCAGCTGCAGCTAATCAAAATCAATCAATTTTTCTAATGAATCGGGAACTGAAACGGCAACTTTATCTTTTCCTTTAGATGATTTCAGTTTGTCTTTTTGACACAGAAGCTGAACCAGAATTGTTGTTGATGCCTAGGGTGGAGTTATAATTTTTTTAATTAAACAAGATAAATCATCAGATTCAAAAAATATTCCTGCAGGATCAGAATTTGAATCAGAGGCAGAGCTTTTTTGGATCTCTTAGCTTTTGTTAAATGCTTTGTTTCATCCTTTCATATAGCGCAGTGGGCCATAGGAATGCAAGACCAGGCTCCAGTTTGCCTTGATGACAGCCCTCAGTCCTCATCATAGAAATTATCTGCAGGGTACCATATTCACAGAAAGCCCCAACCTGCCGCGAGGAGCAAGATGGACAGAAAGTTTTATCTAAGGAGATATATTACATCTGTTCCGAGCAAGGGAAATTGCAATGACTGGACTGGGCTAATATTATCCCTTACCTGCTGAGCATGCTTTTGTTAGCAGTTCTGTATGGGGAATTCTCTGGAGTGCCTTTACCATGTTCTGGTTGTGAAGAGTCAAAGTGGTCTGTTGAATTTCAGAAGGAGATGGGGCATGAGAGAAATAGCAGAATGCAATATGATTTTTTGTTTTGTTTGAACATTAGCATTGCTTGTGATGATTATTAAATATTTTGTGTAACAGTGCCCAGAGACTTCCATGAGACTCAGGCTCAGTCCCAGTCAGCTAAAGCTCCTCCTTGATTATTTTTTGTAGTTGATTTTCCCAGATGTGAGCTTGGAAGCACGTAGACTGTCTAACCTTTGAGAGAGCAACCCATTGTATGTGCTTATACCACACCTAGCACAAAGACATGCTCCTTACCCCCCAAGGAATTTTTGAAAATTCAGATATTTTCAGGGGATTTTCCTTTGATTTTTCTTCAAATAATTACTCCAATAAGAAGGCACCAATTGCAAGTAGTACCAAAAAAAAAAAAAAAAAAGGGCAGGCAGGCATTCTCTATTGGGAAGAAATCGAATGATGAAGAAAACCTCTATTTAAGCAGAAAGAGAAAACAAAACTTGCAGGGTCTTAAATTTATAGATGGCAGAGACAGAGAAATCAAGAGCCACTTTTTCATGAGTGGCAAAATCAGAACTGGAAGTTTCTGATTTGAGCTAGCTAGGATCAGCATACCTGGTATGGCACTGAAAACTCCACACCTGACCTTCATTCTGAATAAGTGGGACAACCTCAGAGTAGCTGGATTGGTGAGGATAACAGTCCAGAAGAAAGAGGATTTCTATCCTGAACCTAAGCTGCCATGAATGGAGAAGAAACATAATTCACAGGACGTAGACATGACATTAAAATATGATTGGAACACGTTTCTACAAAATTAATACAAATGTTGAAAAATTTAAGCATTAATTTAAGTTCTAAATGTTATTACTTGTAAAATCTAAATTGTTGGAGATTCTGAAATTATCAAGTCTGTGTTTTGTTTATACTTGTATTGTTCTGAAACTGAAGACTCAACATGTCCTTTGTGAAAATGGGTAATTTTAAAATATGTTTTTTTTCTTAATCCAATAAAACAGTTAACATTTGTTAAGGCCCCAATCCTGCAGCAGGAACAGTAAATGCCAATCCCCGAGCTTGTGTAAGCAAATTGGACTCTGCCCAAGAGCAGATGTTTGCAGTAACAGATCCCATAGGATCAGGGCCAAAGGTTGAAAAGCCTCTTCTGTTGCAAGATGGTTTTGAACTGTTTGTTTATGGATGCAATACAAATCATAAACAAAATTTCAAATATGACCAAACAAGTAAATGTTGCACTCAGACTGAGATGATAAAGAGACAGCTGGAAATAATTTGTTTTGCCAATATTATGATGCTAATCAAAAACAGAAGTTAAACTTTCTCCCCTATAGACCAGCCAGTGCAACACTACTGCAATGAGACATACAGAACTCAAAAAAATAAAAGACTTTCCACCAAATATCTTTTAGCTTGTCTTTTCTAACAGACAAAATCACCAAATCACAATTCTCAAAAGAATAAAATAAGATGTGCTGAAAGACAAATACAGCTTTGTCTATTTTTTATTCAAGAGCAATTCATTTTTCCATCATAACATACTATCTGTAGGAATTGTTTAATATCATGAAAGCTTTATCTGATTATTACACATTGGTTTAGTTTATCCCTTACTCAGGGGAAAACAGAGAAGCTCCTTCTGAATGCAAAATTCAAGAGATAAGGATTTTGCCTAAACACTACTTAGTGAACCCAAAACAAGTCTACTTGATTATTTGGTTTGCTATTGTCCAATAGCATTTTTTCCAATACGCCAACACAATGCAGTTCTTTAATACATATTAAATTACATATGCATTTTTCCTCCGGTATTACGAAAGCCAAGCTAGTTTAGAACAGATGTTTGAAAAAGAATCTCATAATGTTATTGGCATCACCTCAGAAAATGCAAACCACAATAAAAAACGTATCTTCGTACTGCCTTGACAATATCTTAAAGGTTTCATCTGCAGTCACTGAACTGAAGTCGCAATTCACAACATTTACTTGCTTTGATTATGGTCTTTATTCTTTATCTAGAGCTGTCAACTGTTTCTTTCATAAGAAGAGAGAGTTTCTTATGGACAGTGTGTCTGATTTATGTACACTCTCTTTTCATCACCATTTATTTAGTAATTTAGTATAAATTTTTTTTTTCCGATGTAGGGAAAGTAGCAGTTAATGTACATAAGACTGGCCATCCTTGTATTAACAGAAAGCACCGTCTGTTGTGCAGGGAAAAGCTATTTACAGAGGACTTTCTTGCAAAAATAAACTAGCAAGAACCGCTAAGTGTAATTGTTAGCATTAGGCACCTAAGTATGTACTTGCCAAACTTGCTGTAGGCCAGGATTTTACCTGCAGTTGTAACATGTTCTTGAGGCTTAGACAAACCATTACTGAGTATTTAATGACCTTTGTGAACTCCAGAAATAAATCCTAACCACTGATATACTAGATGTTAGTGTTGGCTTTTTCTTTGAAAAGAAAAACAAAGACTAAATCTTGAAAGCAAACACTTGGGGGACACTCAGGAAAGAATGCTTTTGCTCATAGCAGCATAACACTAACCACAAACATGTACCTCCTCCATAAAGCTAGAAATCTGAGCATGCTAAAATGACAAAAGGTTAATTATACTAGCAGAATGTCTGTTCCAAATCATGTTAACATAAACTAATCAATACTTGGAAATGTCAAAGTGTGGGTATTGCTAACCACTGAGTAAATACTATTTCATTCTTTTAAAAAAAATCTCAGATCACCGATAGCAAGAATGGAACAACTTCAACTATATTTTAATTTGGCAGATGTTTTTCTAAAACATTTTCAGAACGAGTTTTAATTTTAGATAAACTACAACAAAGGAATGTGGTGGGGTGGAATGTTATTGTCTAGTACTCAGAATTCAAGGCTCGATGTCAGAACTCCTGGGTGTTCTTTCAAGTTGTGCCACTGTCTGGCCTTTCGATTATGAGAGACGTGGTGGGGGAGGTATCTGTTATTGGACCAACTTCTGTTGGTGAGAGAGACAAACTTTCAAGCCACACAGACTTTTTCGTAATATCCCGGGGCGGACACAGCTACAACCAAACTGCACAACCTCTGGACAGTCATTTAATGTGCTGACTCGATTTAGGTATCTTCAAAATGGTTAAATAGTACCTTACAGGACATTGTGAGGCCTTGGACACATGGCATTCTTCTATTCTATGTTTTTATATCATAATATCTGAGTGCCTACACTCCCAATTTCCACCTGACCCATTGGTAAAGATGGTGGGTTCATAGTCCTCACTCTAATCTTCTGGACCTCATGGACAGTCCATCTCCCCATTAGGCCAGATTCCTCTACTTCCTTAATTTCTGGTCACACTTGTTACTCCTCAATCGTTAGCACTTGTTACTTACCTCCACTACTCTGACCATAAGAGGTAGACAAGTCTGGCCCTTGTCAGGTAGAACTCTTAGACTTTAGTTACATCTTCCACATGGACTGAAATTCCCCTTCAATGTGGCATGCATTGGTCCAAGGCCAGAGGAAGACATTTTGCCCTAAGATTGTATTATGAACAGTGGAGAATAAAACTAAATATTTCTTCTGAAAGAATACTTATTTGATTGTGTCTAAGTTTTATTTATTTTATGGAAAAGAAGAAAAACCCTTGAAAATAGTTAATTAAAATATTTCCTTAGCTGTCAGAGTGTCTGAAGGCTCCTAGTTACTCCACTAACTGGGGCACAAGAAATAGATGGATAGGTAGAAATGGAGATATTCTATCTTCTATAGAGTCTGAAGATGAATAACTTTGAAATTCCTCAGTAATGCATAGCGGCAAATTAAGAACGTAAGAATGGCCATACTGGATCAGACCAAAGGTCCATCCAGCCCAGTATCCTGTCTACCGACAGGGGCCAATGCCAGGTGCCCCAAAGGGAGTGAACATAACTGGTAATGATCAAGTGATCTCTCTCCTGCCATCCATCAACCCCCTCTGACAAACAGAGGCTAGGGACACCATCCTGGCTAATTATGAGAAAGTCAGCCAGACAGCACCCTCCATTCACAAAATTGGTGGCATGAGCAACTTTTAGGGTAGAGAAAGTATTTACTAAAGGAGCACAGAGTCTACTTTTTAGTGTCTATGGATCTTTTTTATTTTTAAACACAAAATATATCATGATGGGCCTAGATAAAGAAAACTGACTCTAAGGATGATTACTATAACCATACCCTAAAGGTAGGAGAGTGAGGATGAAAATGAGAGAGAGCAACTGCTGGCCTCTCCTCCATAGTGCCTCCCTGTACAAAGCTGAAACAATTTAATTTGTAAAATTAAATGTTTTTAACACCTTAGACCTGGTCTATACTAAGAGTTTATGTCGAATTTAGCAGCGTTAAATCGAATTAACCCTGCACCTGTCCACACAACAAAGCCATTTATTTCGACATAAAGGGCTCTTAAAATCGATTTCTGTACTCCTCCCCGACGAGCGGATTAGCGCTAAAATCAATATTGCGTGTCGAATTAGGGTTAGTGTGGACGCAATTCGACATATTGGTCTGCAGGAGCTATCCCACAGTGCACCACTGTGACTCTCTGGACAGTACTCCGAGCTCAGATGCTCTGCCCAAGTACACAGGAAAAGCCCCGGGAACGTTTGAATTTCATTTCCTGTTTGGGCCAATTTGAATTTAATTTCCTGTTTGGCCAGTTTGAATTTCATTTGCTGTTTGGCCATCGTGGCGAGCTCAGCAGCAGGTAACGATGCAGAGCTCTTCAGCAGAGGTGACCATGCAATCCCAGCATGGACAGAACGGGAGGAGTTAGATATGATAGCTGTATGGGGAGATGAATCCGTGCTATCCGAACTACGTTAGAAAAAACGGAATGCAAAAATATACGAAAAAATCTCCAAGGCCATAATGGACAGAGGATACAGCAGGGATGCAACGCAGTGCCGTGTGAAAATTAAGGCGCTCAGACAAGCGTACCAGAAGACCAAAGAGTCAAACGGACGCTCCGGGTCACAGCCCCAGACATGCCGCTTCTACGCTGCGCTGCATGCCATTCTAGGAGGGGCTGCCACCACTACCCCACCCCTGTCCGTGGACTCCGACAATGGGGTATTCTCATCAGTCGCTTTGTCTGAGATTTTTACAGACGGGGAAGATGATAATGGAGTTGATGAGGACGAGGTAGTTGAGAGTGAAGAGCACACCGATTTCCCCGACAGCCAGGATCTTTTCATCACCCTGACAGAAATACCCTCCCATCCCTCCCAAGGCAGTATCCCGGACCGTGAAGCCAGAGAAGGCACATCAGGTGAGTGTATCTTTTTAATTGAGAAGACATGTTTTAAAAGCAAGTGATTTTTAATGATTAATTTGCCCTGAGGACTTGGGATGCATTTGTGGCCAGTACAGCTACTGGAAAAGTCTGTTAACATGTCTGGGGATGGAGCGGAAATCCTCCAGGGACATTTCCATGAAGCTCTCCTGTAGGTACTCTACAAGCCTTTGCAGAAGGTTTCTGGGGAGAGCAGCCTTATTCCGTCCTCCATGGCAGGACACTTTACCACGCCAGGCCAGTAGCAAGTACTCTGGTATCATTGCATGACAAAGCCTGACAGCGTATGGCCCCGGTGTTTGCTGGCATTCAAGCAACATCCGTTCTTTCTCTGTCTGTGTTATCCTCATCAGAGTGATATCATTCATGGTTACCTGGTTGAAATACGGGAATTTAATTACAGGGACATTCAGAGGTGGCTGTTTCTACTGGGCTGTTTGCCTGTGCCTGAAAAGAAATCCTCCACGCATTTTCCAGCCACGTGGTGGGGGCGGGGATGGGGGACCCTTCATGCTGAGCAGTTTGCGTTCAGCTAGAAGGGTTCTTCTCTGATACCAGCCACGCGGTGGGGGAGGGGGACCCTGCATGCTGAGCAGTTTGCGTTCCGCTAGCAGGATTCTTCCCTGATACCAGCCACTCGGTGGGGGGAAGGCTAAATCGATCATCCCAGGACTTGGATGCCTGGGGTTAGTTTGGTTTCTGCTGCTGCACGTTAACCCGCAAAGCGCAGCACTAACTGGCCAACTCAAGAGGCTATGCTTGGAACGGGAAAGGAGTGCGCTGCTGTTAATTAAGGTTTCAGAAGCCGAAAGTCTATGGCTTACCATGGCCGCCTGCTAGCCGAATTCCGTTGCCCTGCCCTGTGTGAGTGATCTGTACACCAAAGCCCCAGGCACTCAATATAAAGATGCAAAATGTGACCTTGTACTGAAAGCACATGTGCTAGGTACTGTGAATGGTGGTGTTCACTGCGAAAGAGTATACCCATTGTTCTATAAAATTTATCTTTTAAAAAACTTCTCTCCCTTTTTTTCCCTCCCGCAGCTGCAACTGTTTCCAGCCTTCCCCTAGCATCTCCCTCCCAAAGACTATCCCAGATAAGGAGGCAAAAAAAAACGCACGCGCGATGAGATGTCATCTGAGCTCATGCAGTCCTCCCGCACTGAAATAGCTCAGCAGAATGTGTGGAGGGACACAATTGCCCAATACAAGAAAGCGGGCAGTGAACGTGAGGACAGGAAGGACGCTCGAGATGAGAGGTGGCGGCAGGAAGATCAGAGGGCGACTGAGGCAATGCTGGGGCTACTGCGTGAGCAAACAGACACGCTCCGGCGTCTCGCGGAGGTTCTGCAGGAACGGAAGCAGGATGACAGACCGCCGCTGCAGCCCATCTGTAAACGCCCTCACCCCTCCCCAAGTCCCATAGCCTCCTCACCCAGAGTCCCAAAAATGCAGAGTGGGAGGGGAGGCTCCATGCACCTAACCACTCCACCCTGGCGGATTGCCCAAGCAGCAGAAAGCTGGCATTCAACAAGTTTTGAAGAAACCTTTTCCTTCCTTCCTCCCTCCTCCCCTCCGCCCGCACCCGACCCGGGCTACCTTCCCAGTTCTCTCCCTTTTTTAATAAATGTTGAATAAAGAATATGTGGTTGTTAAACAATGGTGCCTTTATTTCCTTTCTAAGCAAGGTGTGCTCGAAGGGGGGTAAGGCAATTGTTAATTAGAGAGGATAGGTAATATAAAAAGAGTAAACACAGGGGACAGGTTCTCATCAAGGAGAAACAAACGTAGGAGTCACTCGGTACCCTGGCCAGTCATGAAACTAGTTTTCAAAGCTTCCCTGAAGCGCAGCACATCCTGCTGTGCTCTTCTAATCGCCCTGGTATCTGGCTGCACGTAAGCAGCGGCCAGGCGATTTGCCTCAACCTCCAACCCCGCCATAAACGTCTCCCCCTTACTCTCACAGATATTGTGGAGCACACGGCAAGCAGCAATAACAATGGGAATATTGGTTTCACTGAGGTCTGAACGAGTCAGTAAGCTGCGCCAGCGCCCTTTCAAACGTCCAAATGCATACTCCACAACCATTCTGCACATGCTCAGCCTGTAGTTGAACAGCTCCTTACTACTGTCCAGGTCACCTGTGTACGGCTTCATGAGCCAGGGCATTAGTGGGTAGGCTGGGTCCCCAAGGATCACTATAGGCATATCCACATCCCCAACAGTTATTTTCTGGTCTGGGAAGTAAATACCTTCCTGCAGCCATCTAAACAGACCAGAGTTCCTGAAGACGCGAGTGTCATGAACCTTTCCCGGCCATCCGACGTTGATGTTGGTGAAACATCCCTTGTGATCCACCGGTGCTTGCAGCACCATTGAAAAGTACCCATTGCGGTTTATGTACTGGCTGCCCTGGTGGTCCGGTCCCAGGATAGGGATGTGCGTTCCGTCTATAGCCCCACCACAGTTAGGGAATCCCATCGCAGCGAAGCTCTACTATGACCTGAACATTTCTAAGGGTCACTACCTTTGACAGCAGCAGCTCAATGATTGCGTTGGCTGCTTACATCACAGCAACCCCCACAGTAGATTTGCCCACTCCAAATTGATTCGCGACTGACCGGAAGCTGTCAGGCATTGCAAGCTTCCAGAGGGCTATCGCCACTTGCTTCTCAACTATGAGGGCTGCTCTCATCTTGGTGTTCTGGAGCTTCAGTGCAGGGGACAGCAAGTGACAAAGTTCCATGAAAATGCCCTTATGCATGTGAAGGTTTCGCTGCCACTGGGATTCATCCCAGACCTGCAACACTATGCGGTCCCACCAGTCTGTGCTCATTTCCCAGGCCCAGAATCGGCATTCCATGGCATGAGTCTGCCCCATTGCCACCAGGATGTCCAATTTGTGGGGTCCCGTTCTTTGAGAGAGGTCTGTGTCCATGTCCTCGTCACTGTCGTCACCGCGCTGCCGTAGCCTCCTCGCCTGCTTTCTCAAGTTCAGGTTATGCATAAAGTGCACGATAATGCGCGAGGTGTTGACAATGGCCATAACTGCTGCGATGATCTCACCGGGCTCCATGCTCACCGCGCTATGGTGTCTGCTCTTGCAATCCAGGGAAAAGGGCGCGAAATGATTGTCTGCCGTTGCTTTCACGGAGGGAGGGAGAGAAGGAGGGAGGGTTGAATGACGACATTTACCCATTATCACCCGCAACAAATTTCTTGCCCCATCAGGCACTGGGAGCTCAACCCAGAATTCAAATGGGCAGCGGGGACTGAGGGAACTGTGGGATACCTACCCACAGTGCACCGCTTGGAATGTCGACGCTTGTCCCAGTACTGTGGATGCACACCGCCGAATTAATGTGCTTAGTGTGGACACACACATTCAACTTTATAATATCGGTTCTCAAAAACTGGTTTCTGTAAAATCGGACGACTGTCGTAGTATAGACATACCCTTACACTGTAGTGTGATAGGGATGTTGTGCAGATTACACTGCTCTACAGCCAAAATGCTTCTGAAATAAATGTAGTCAAACTTTACTAATTCTGGGTCACTGAGAATGAAAATGATGCTTAAAATTGTTGATTGGCTCTAGTTTTCAAGACATTCCATTGGGTCAGTATATACGACCCTTGACTTGGGAATGGCGGAGGATAAGTGAGTTATAAAGGGAAGGAATCTCAATTTAAACCAGAAATGACTAAAAGACATCTTGGACTGGATCTATGAATAAATCTATGACTGGGTTTGGACAGTACTTGCTTTTTAGGCAAAACAATGAATGATGCAATCTGAAGCTGGTATTGAGTCATACATGATATGAATTGCATCATGTTATTCCTACAAGTCATGGATGATGCAATCATAACGAAGCTTACATCACTCTGCTGAACAAATTGCCCTCTATCAGCTCTAGAAATCATACAGTGTCATGCTCTCTTATTTGTCAGTGTTTGATTTTGCAAAGGCACACATTTCTGTTTAGCAAAAGTGAGCAGAGATGCCTCGTACTTGTGTGAACAGTGCAGATAACTTCTGCTATGTTTGTGGTGAAGTGACTTTTGCATCACAAATGCGCAGTATAACCACTATAGTTAAGAAAGCCTATCACCTTTATTTTGGCTGCAAAATTGGAGATCAGGACAAGAGGTGGGCCCCACAAATATGCTGCAACACTTGTGCAACAAATCTTCACCAGTGGTTGAACAGGAAAAGGAAATCTATGCCTTTTGCAGTGCCCATGCTTTGGAGACAGCCAACAGATCATACCAGCAATTGTTACTTCTGCATGGTGCCTCCAGTGGGAAAGGTGTGTCAAAGAAGAAAAAGTGGACTGTGCATTATCCAAACATTCCATCAGCTATACGCCCAGTACCCCACGGAGAAGGACTGCCGGTTCCTGATGCACCAGAATCATTCTCACTTGAGTCAGACGAGGAAGAGGAAGAGGATGAAACTTCTGGTCCTGAACCATCAATGTCACAGGACCCACATTTTCTCCCATCCTCCTCCTCTGAACCACACCTCATAACACAAGGTGAACTGAATGACCTTGTCAGGGATTTGGAACTACCCAAGAGTAAGGCAGAGCTTTTGGGCTCCAGACTACAGCAGTGGAATCTCCTGGCAGGTGGTGGTAGGGTTTCCATGTTCTGTGACCGTCAAAAGGATCTTGTCCCATTCTTCTTCATGGAAGGTGATCCTGTAGCCTGCAACAACATCGATGGTGTGATGGCAGCCCTCAACATCGTTCACGATCCAGATGAGTGGAGACTGTTCATTGATTCATCGAAGACGAGTCTTAAAGCTGTTTTACTGCAGAATGGCAATGTTTTGCCATCAATTCCAGTTGGTCATGCAGTCCATATGAAGGAAACCTATGACAACATGAAACAACTTTTGAGGTGCATAAACTATGACCAACATCAGTGGCAGCTTTGTGGCGATTTGAAGGTTGTTGCTCTCTTGCTTGGTCTGCAGACTGGATACACAAAGTACTGCTGTTTTCTCTGCCAATGGGATAGTCGTGCAAGAGATTCCCACTACATCAAGAAAGATTGGCCACTCCGACAGTCATTGGAGCCTGGGAGGAAAAGTGTTCAGCATCTACCACTTGTTGAATCAAGGAAGATTTTGTTACCACCCTTACACATCAAGCTGGGTCTGATGAAGAACTTTGTCAAGGCCATTGACAAAACACAAGCAGCTTTCAAGTACCTCCGTGGAAAATTTCCAAGGTTAAGTGAAGCTAAGATAAAGGAAGGTGTCTTTGTTGGTCCTCAGATTCGTGAACTTCTTCGAGATGATGCATTTGACCATGCACTGCGTGGCAAGGAAAAAAAGGCATGGAAAGCCTTCCAGTTAGTGGCAATAAATTTTCTCGGAAACAACAAGGCAGACAACTACAGGTTGTTGGTGGAAAACCTCCTCAAGGCATACAAAAGCCTTGGTTGCAACATGTCACTAAAGATACATTTTTTGCACTCTCATCTAGATTTTTTCCCACCGAACTGCGGAGCAGTGAGCGACGAGCACGGCGAGCGATTTCACCAGGACATTGCAACAATGGAGAAACGCTATCAGGGCAAATGGAGCCCATCAATGCTTGCAGACTATTGCTGGACAGTGACAAGAGATGCTCCATTTAATGAATACAAGAGACAAGCCAAGAAGCGCCGAGTAGACACTGAATAGGACTAAACTATGGACATAATAGTTTTTTGCCTTTTGTTTCATAATAAATTTTATTTATATAACCCCTTTGCTGATTTTTAAAGTGTTACATAAACAGGACAGGTGGAATAGTATCATGTAAAGCAACCATAAACACATGAAAAGACCTAGGTTTACAATTTATGATTAAAACTCTACTATCTACACAATATACTTAGACATAAAATGTAAAAAAAAACTTAAATATCTTAGAAACAGTAGCCAATCAGTTGTTTTAGTGGTCATATTTGAATTCAGCACATCAAAATACATACTAAATAGCACATTTTATCTCTGAAGCAGACGACTTCTCAAAAATTGTAGACCAGTGTTATAAAAACTTTTTTTCTGGAATAAGAAAATGTAAATGCAGAGATACAGCTGAAAATAAAGGGACTGACTCTGACATCTATTACCCCAGTACAAATTAAGAGTAAGACCACTGAAGTCAATGACATTATACTGGTGTCTGACTGAACTTAAACTAGAAAGAAGCAATTGAAGGGGGAAACTGATACTACTCTTTGACATGTTTTGCTGTTAGCAAAGCCATGTCACCTAGAATATAAGGAAAAAGTCTGAGCTCTCTAACCAAGAAATTTAGACATAAACAAAGGGGGATTTTCTACCTCTTTCACAGACTTATGAGTGATCACTACAGGTTTGTCAGAACTACAGCAGATAAAAGGCTGAGAAACAACAGGTACTGAGATCACTTTTAGGGTTCTGGGATCAGAAACAGTCAACAGACCAAGCAGCTGTAGGTAGAAAAGGCTCTGGTACAAGAATAATGCCTCTAACTTGCACAATAACTGTTTAGCAACACAAAAGAACAGCAATAGAGTGCTTCTGTGATTCAATCCTTAATAAGATGGAGCAAAACTGGGACATACATGGGATGATCTACGTTCCTCCAGGCCAAATCTTTTGATACAGATGGACAAGTGCTTCTCCCTGTTACCCATATGCAAAAGGCCCCAAAATTCCATATTTATGACCACAGTTGCAGAACAGCATCTCTTATTCTTGCCAAAACCATATTCTTAAATATATTCCAAGATATACTTCAGACTATTGATAGTGGAAAAACCTGATGCCCAAACAGGCCCCTTTTCAAATGCTAACAAATTAAACTGTGATAATATGTTCAAGTATCAGCTGGGAACTGGTTGATTATTTGTGTCTTTCAAGAAGCAATATATGGAATGGCTCATTGTCCGACCACCACATCAAACTAGAAAGCCAATTGTCTGAAGAGTGCAATACTGAATTTTCCGCTTTTTTGTACCTAGGTATAAAATCAACTTCAAACAGGGCTCTACTGTAAAGATAGCTCTTCCCCTGAGAATTGTAATTTCTCTACATTCATTGACATACGCATGAGAATACAAAAGCGACATCATTCTGGCATATGATATAAACCCTAGTAAATTTCTGGGATAAGTAGCCTGTAGAAACTGTCATACAGATAATGTGCAAATACAGAGCTCCATATTCAGAGGGACACTGAGAATGAAAATATCAAGTTCATTTTTCTTTAAGCAAATTACAAAGAACTGAGCAGTAACTTATTTACATGTGCACCTTTTATTATAATAAATATGTACTGTATTAGTGTTTCAGAAAATGTGAGTCATATTATAAAACTGCTACATTTAATTTAAAGCCTTCGTTATTTTAAAGGCTTTTCTTTCTATACTGAATTAAGAACACTTTTTTTCTGATCATATTCCATATGTGGGCACAGAAAGTTTTTGACTGTGGAAGGGGAAGCTATGCTGTTATGTTTGTTAGTTTTGGCCACATCATTTCCCTGCACATAGTCACCATCTGGAAAGACCACAGAACAAGCCAGGGGAAGTCATGAATTGTAGGGCTAAGGCTGCAACTTTATGAAGCTATTATTTGCTTCTAATACAGCACACCATAGGTTATGTGTCACCATGGCCATCAGCTTAACTGGAGGTCCTTTTTAAAATGTTCCTGATCCACCAGAAAGTTTTATTGCTGGGCATTCACTCCTGCTGGCCCACCAGGGGGCTAGTAGTGTAGGAAGCCATGATTATCGCCTCCATAAAGTTTCCTGCACAGAGACCAAGTCTTAGATTTCATTTGGAGGCTTTTGTTTGTGAAGGACATAAATTCCACACCGTGTAGAGGTCAAGCATAGGAATTTATTATGACAGTGCTGCCGGAGTGTCACCTGCTTATTAGGCGAAGAGACACTGCCAATCAATTGATTACAATGGAATATATGGATTTTCCATGGGCGGGGGAAAGTGACGAGGTGGGCAGTTCACACCCCGGGACAGGCTAGCAGCAAGACAAGATAAGCACATTAGCCCAATGGTCAAAAGGTTACATAATGTCTCCGCCCATGGTCTCAAGTTCACAAATGAACATTTAATTAGTACTTTAATAAAATGTATTAGTAACATATATGTATATGTTGAATTCAATTTGGGGTCCATAGGAATGAAGTAGCCCCTCTGATCATTTAACAGATGCATTCCTAGGGATTAAAGCAAAAACAGTAACAAGTATATGATAATAAGAATTGCTTTCTTTGTGTGTTAAGGCAGGCTTGGTCCCTGGAAAGACAGGTGGGAAGCCTTATCTTTATACTGACATGCCAACCCTTCATAAACTCAAGGTCGGTCTGTAGGAAGATCTTCTCCCTACAGAAGAAACTAACACAACAGGGACAGGATGCCTTTGTCCCACACTTGCAACTTTAGAGAAGATACAATTATTTAGTTATTGCTTCAACATCTGGCATATTGCTGACTATGGTTAACAAACAAAGCGAGGCTATCTCTTGTTCATTCTGTTTTCTCTGAGCCAATCACTATTCACTAGGCCTCTGGCCTCTTAGCCAAACTCTGGACTTTTGGGCCTCTAAAAGTTGACACAAGTCCATATGCCAAGTTGTTATACATGCAGCACATGGATTTTAACCCTTCAGTTTGATTATGCACGAGGCTGAATTTATGCCTAGGCTGCAAAGCCAACTCTAAATGAGCTGTATTTGAATAGTCAAATGGCTACTAGCTGCAACTCTAGTTCACCTTCTTAGAGCCGTTTGCTATTTTAGCTTGATGCCTGATTAGACGCATGCTTTTGAATGTTCTTGGGTACGTTTGCTAGGGCCTAAGTTGCATATATTCGTGGGGCTGTATGAATGCAAACCTATGTTCATGCACATATCCCAAATTTGTGGGCACATATTAGGCACAGGAGATCAGTCCATGAAATTATTCCCATTGTCTGCAGTAAAATTTGTGCTTACTGGATTGGGGCCCAATCAATCCATAGCCAAATGCTTATTTTTTACTACATAAATATTCAGATGCATTTAAATTGGACTGCTTATGTATTTAAAGTTAAGCATGTGCTACAGTGCTTTGTTATTAAGACAAGGGCCTAATCCAAAGTCTTTTGCAGTCAGTGAGAGTTTCAGCATTTTCTTCAACGAATTTTGGGTCAGGCCTAAAGTGTACAACTTGGGAACATTAATAAAGAGTGTGTGTATTTTAAAATTCGGGCCTTGCTTTTAGACAGTATAATCTATACTGTATCAGCCAAACAAATCTTTCCCACTGCAAAATACAAGATGGATCCTAAGTAGATTTTCAAGCCTGGTTCTTGATCATCTTTTTGACTGTATAATATTCTGCTTTTGATTTAATTTAAGTAACATCTGGTATCTTCCTGAAATCTCAAGCAGTTGTTCTGCTGTATCCTGTCAGTTAGCACTCTTCATACTTACTTGTGTGTGATGATGTTTGGACATCTTCCTGACACTCACATCTAAGCATGCACTGAGGCAATATCAAAGCTGTGAGCTATTTGTGCTGTCCAGTGCTATGAAGAAAAGTGCTTCCTTTTCACTTTTCTTTTCTTCATTAGCATTCAGATAGCAGAAACAAAGCTATTGTTAGGCTATTTATTCATTATGACATTGAGCAATCCCTTCCTCATTTGGTGTTCTTCTGCCTATTCAAGGAACGTAGTTAGTTTTAAGAAATGAATTAAAATCAATCCATGGTATTTTATCCCTTCTTACTTCCTGAATAATCTAACAGGAGAATATATCAAAATCTTGTCCTTATGCACATAAAATCTATGTTTTACTCACACTTAAATTGTTTCAAAAGGAACCACTACCTTCTGATGGGGGAAATGTCCCTCTTGTAGAGAAGGAAAGCAAGGAGAGCTCTCTGTTTGTGGATTAAACAAAAATAGATCCGAGGTGGGTGCGAGGCTGATGGACAGAGGACAAGGGTAGCCAGGTGTCTTAAACTGGGGGAGATGCACTTTGTGATAGATTTTTATGTTACAAATTGTGAGAAGCTGCTCATTATGGTAGGTTGGAGAAACGGGGCACTTGCTGTGTAAAATATGTGGGATGACCTCTGTGTTTTAAATTGAGGGAGTGAGTTCACCTCTGCACCTTCACCTTTCCTTAAATCTGCCATTTCTGGCTAGGAAGAGCCAGCCACCAACCAACAGCATCTCAACAAAATATTTGCTACATTTGCATTTACCAGTACCAAAATGCAAGAGAAGCTTCAAGCCCTAATGTCAAACCCCCTTCTTTGCAGATAGCTTGGTGTAAATCTCCCATCCTTCACTGTCTCAGCCCCCTTTTTAATATAAATATGCTAGAGCTCACAGCAAAAGAACAAAACAGTGTGAAAAACTAGTACCATTAGTTCTTGATTGTGTATATGTAAAAATAAATTGCACACTCATCTCTACATATAAAAATTAGAAATTAAATTATATAAACTCCATGGCTCCTAGAGTCTTATAACTTCAGATTACATTACATTTAAGAGTGACTGGGTAAAAATTATTCTTTAATAAAATAGTAGTGATAAAAGTCCTTTGAACATCCACATTTTAAATACCAAACTCTTTCTCATCTATGGCTGACAAACACAGAGACCCTGGCCATGAAAAAGAAACCAAAATAAATAAAAACACAACTAAATCAATGGCACTGTAGTTTATTCTGAATTATTTGATGAAAAAAATCAATAAATCAGTGGTTTGAACACGCTGAGCAGCATTATTTTAATTATACTTCAAGTTAGAGCTGGACAGCAGATTGGAGTACGGAGCTGGAAGTCTGAGGTAGCAGAGGTAGCGGGGGTGCAATAGAATAGTACAAGTACTAGTGAATATAAAGTAAAAGAACATTTTTTAAACATTTGAAATGATTCTATCATTAGTGATGGAATTTTCCCTAATATACTTGGACGATAATTAGCGGTTCAAGCATAAAAGTGTCTAAATTTCTCTTGTTGGTCATTACCATAAGACTTCTACACAGGTCATCATTAATTCTATAAAACAGTAATCAATGATAACACTATATTAATTGGCACAATGCCTTCAAACTAAATTAACCATTCTTCTGTTCACACTGCCTGGTATGGTTTACATATTTTCTGGTTTACCATTTACCCCTGTCCGCCCCACACAAATTCAGTCAGGCAATTGATTAGTGGTAGCGTCCATTCGTCCACTCTATGGCTGACACACACGTCCCACCCTCTGTATTCAGTAACCTTTAGAGGAACAAGAGAGCAGTTGCTGGAAATCCCCCCAAAAGTGAAACTCTAAGACTCCATCCTATTCAGGCAGGAGTGGAGATTTCACAGTTCTGGGGCCATCAAGGACATGACACACACAGCTGTAAGCTGAGAGGGATGGTGGGCCATTGTTAACTTCAGAACAATAAAAGTAAGTACACCACTGCCATGGATTATCTTTTACAACAAGGAAAAGACGAGGAAATCACTACAGTTCACCCACAAGAGCTGATAATACCTTAGGTCAGGCCTGCACAACTCGTAAAGCGGCGAGGGCCATATTACTCCAAAGAAAACAGCTGAGGGCCGAAACCCCCCCGGCCCTGCGGAAACAACCCCTCCCCCAGCGCCGCCCGCCCTGCAGAAACAACCCCTCCTTCCCCAGTGCTGGGGTGTGGAAGCCTGTAGAGGGGGAAAGAAACAGCGCACATAGGGTGACCAGATCACAGCAGTAAAATAGGACCCACCCCTCCCCGCTCAGCCCCACCTTGGTAATATGTTATAGCGGGCCCCTAAGGTAGTATAATTAAGGTAAAAGAAAAATTTCTTTTTGCTAGAAGTAGAATAAGATCTTCCCCCCACTTTGTATTCAATTGCCCTGTTGAATGAATGAGGTGTGAATGAGGAAAGCGTGGAAGGTAGGCACCTCCAAACAGCTGCAACTCTTGGAGAGGGGATGGGAACCAGACCAAGGACAATCAAACTTGTCAAGTGGGCTGACTAGAGAAGAGCAGATCTACTGACGGCCTCGGGGGTTAGAAGCAAGCACCTTCCTTTGGGAACACCCTCTTTGCAGCATTGGGACAACCCCCCAGCCCAGAGACAAGCAGCAAAAAGGACCAATGGACACAGTCCCAGATTTTGGGCCGCACAGTGAGCCCACCTACTCACCCCCCACCTGCGGGCGGCACAGTGAGCCCACGCGGGCCGCATGTTGTGCAGGCCTGCCTTAGGTTGACCTCATCCACAGGAGCAGTTTACCTGGGAAAGCAAGACTTGCGATTGCTTTCACTCATTTAAATATTTCTTCTTTAGTTAGCAACATTCAGGACTCACTGAATGTTGCAGACTGTAACCTGAAACACATGTATCTGATCACATTTTAACATATTTTTTTCTGAAGAACACATCTAACATCGTATGGATAATGAATAGGAACTGCAATTTAACTTGGGAAAGATCCAACTCTGCTGCATACATAACTGGCTTGGGTGACTGTGATGCTAACGAGGGAATAATTCAACTCACTTAACTGCAACTTCCTTTGATTCTCTTTTTTAAATGTAATATCTGAGCCTTGGGGCTCAAGCCATTTAAACCATAAACTTTTGGTTGTTCCTTGGGGAATAACTACAATATCTGTTAGTGCTGAGGAGGCAGGGGAAAGGAAGAGAAATATGTATCTCAAAGGTAAATTTATATTAAATCTTAGACACAAAGCTGACTGTACAAGCCGGTTGATATAAATGGTACAAATTTAATGCTATGGCTTCTAGGAGCTGTAGTGGGTTAAAACAACAACAACAACATGTTTTCACCATGAAGCCACAGCCTAGGTTTTACTATCTGATAAAATATTCTGACACAGTATAACATTATCTTTCTTTTCCATTCATTAATTTTTAAAATAAATACTTCAAGAAAGCATCAAACAAATGATCAAAGACACAGATGAGATATCCTTAGATTCCAACATGTTGTTGCCAGAAATTAATACAGAAGGGACAGCATACAAACTAAGAAATTCCAGCAAACTGTGTCAATTGATATGGTATGTTTGTTTACACTATCCTTAGCTGCTGCTTCAGGACACCACAGGGACAGCTGCTATTGGTAAGCATATACTGTAGGTATAAATTAACCTGCTTCACTGAAAACACCCATGGGAACCATTATATTTTGAATTATCTTTCTCTGTTTTCTAGGTTTAATTGTAATTATATGTATTGCTCAAATGTAATTACTTCAGCTATCAAATTTTAGGTTTGCTTTGTTTTTACATCGTTTTGTCAAATTTCCAGGGAGGCTTTTTTGATGAATGTTTGATGAATATGAAAAGTTTTGTTTTGTTAATAAAGTGTATGAATCAGTATTCTCAGTATGTTGACATAAGATGAAAGAGGACAATCAGAGATTTAGGGAAATAGGCAAAGTCCAGAAACTGCGTTTCAAATTTTCTCCTGGAATAAATCTGGACTCCCACGTCCATTTGCCTCCAGGGTAGACACATAGGTACCTACATCCTGCTGCACTATTTACAACAGAAATATCTCTGGAGCGCCTATATGGGCGTAGCTAAGGCAGAAGACATCAACTGAAACAAGGGCTAGTCTACACTACCCGCCTGATTTGGCGGGTAGTGATCGATGTTCTGGGATCGATTTATCACGTCTCGTCTAGAGGGTAAGTACTTTTAAAAGAGGAGTAAGTACTTTTAAAAATCGATCTAAGATATTCGACTTCAGCTACGTTATTCACGTAGCTGAAGTTGCGTATCTTAGATCGATCCCACCCACCCACCCCCTAGTGTGGACCAGCCCTTAGAAAAGGGTGCAACAAAATAGTAAAAATGAATAGAAACAACTTAGACATTAGTACAACATTAAAAATAAAAGAAATATGAAAGTAAATGAAGAAATAAACAGAAAACACTGCATTGTGCTAACATACCACTCCACAGTATCCGGGGTGATACATAGTAGCATTCTATTTTCTAGATGTGCATGTTACTGTAGATAGTGCTTTGATCAAAGGAGCCACAGTACGTTCCTGGGATTTAATCATATCAGGATGGACGAAAATGTTTATGAATTGATGATGTAGATAAAATAAAAATGTATAAATTGTTCCACTGTAGGATCAATATTTTTAGCCCCTTAGAAATTATTCCTCTGGAAACTCATAAATTGTAATGTATAACACACCACAGAACAACACCCTGTAATTTCTGCATCAAGCCCATAACTTTTACTAGAGCTATAAGCATATTTTTAGGGAGACATTCAGTCTTGATTTTAAGACTTCAAGTAATGGAGAATCCACCACAACCCTAGGGAAGTTATTCCAATGGTTAATTCATAGATTCAAAAGCCAGAAGAGAAAACTGTGATAATCTAGTCTGACTTCCTGTATAACCCAGGTCATAGAACTTTCCCCAAAATAATTCCTAAAGCATGTATTTAAAAAAAAATTGCAATCTTGATTTTAAAATTGCCAGTTGATGGAGACTACAACAACCCTTGTTCCAAGGGTTAATTACCCTCATTTGAAAATGTTTGTCTTATTTGTAATCTGATTTTTTCTAGCTTCACATTCCAGCCATTGAGTATAAGCAGATATTAGTCTGTAGGATCAGAAACCCTGAACGACTCTAGGACATATTCCCAGAAGTAATTTTTGTTCCAGTAAACCATCGTTCAAATGATGGCATTCAAAGTACAGGTGGAAAGTCTGGGGAGCTTAAGGGTCCCCCAGACAGTATTTACTGACTAGTTTGTCTTTACCTCTAAAATTACGATATGGCTGAATAGCACAGATTCACCTTGCAGAGGGAGCAGTCACTTTGCCTACTCTTCTGATGGAGAGAGAACACTGGTCCCCTACATTCCAACAAATTCACAGTACAGGGTGAATCCTCCTTTGCTAATTAAAAAAAAACCAAGAGCTATACTAAACTATGGATTTCCACCAGTTGACCTACAACCTCTCCACTAACTCCAAGATTAGAAGGATGTGTAGGGAGAGAGATATAGTAACGTAAAAAATGCAAAAATTTAAGCATTTATTTTATAGTGTTAGAATTCAATTTATATTTATATATTTTAAAGTTTCTATTTAATCCACACTTTCTATTGTCCCAATATAAGCAACGGGGAACGTTGTCCCATTTTAAAGATGATTCTTCATATATCCTAATACTTTCTAGGTGGAACTGTAAAACAATGCATTAGTGATAAATCCCCCGCTTTGTGCCCCTTCAGTCCTTGGAGTTTAACTCCTCTCACATTACAGTATTTATGGAATTTCCCAGCCAAACGGTGTTCTGCTCCATAAAATTCTGACAAGTGGACTCTGCCAAGCTAATAATGGCTTCATTCTGCTGAAATAAACTTATTTCACTGCGGCAAACAAAATGACATGACCTGGAAAGGTTATTTTTAACTGGGTAATGATTCAATTCCAACCAAGCATTTCTCACTAGGATCCTGGATACTGTTAAGTTACATTTCTTAAATGTAAATATATTCTATTTGTTTTCTTCTCTGTAGTCCCTTCACAACATAGTAACTGCAAGTATTCTCAGTGGTTTGATGTTCTTATTCAATATTTCAATAATCTTGTTAATAATCCCTAATGAGAACACCTGTGAGGAGTGACCTAGAAGACTTCAAAGCCTGCCTCATACAAAGAAGTACTATCCTTAGAAAAAACTTTGTATTTCATTTTCTCCTTGCTAAATTTTTTTTAGGTATTTTTTAAAATTTAAACACTATCAAAAATATTTTAATAATGAATAACTTCTTGAAGTATTACTCTTTAAAATAGATTAAATTATAAAGTAATGTTTTTCTTCTAGTATAACTAAACTTGGGCAACAATCACTATTAGCCAGATCCAAATAAAGATGTGCAATATTAAAGTATTAGCTACAGACATAAAAAGACTGTGATCTGACCTTTCAAAAAGGTTATGTTCTCTGCCTATGTTTCAGGTTTTGCATGATAATCATTCAATATAGTGAGCACTAAATAAAACAATGTTAGTTAAATTCTTTTCACGAGTTGTCTATATTTCTGAGACTTACACTATGTATTCTCCTTAGCCTATACCCACAAAACAATTGTCAGTTTAAGGTGAGATCCTCTCCAAATGACCGGGGACCACAGGAGCACCTTTACAACAGCTGGGATCTTGTACAAACATGCTGCACCCTGCCAGCACTGTCTTCTAGGAGCTAATAAGAGAGACAATCCCTGACTGTAAACAGCTGGGGTCCTTATGAAACAATTCAATAAAAAAAAATGTTTGGTCTCTCACGGCAAACAAAAGGAGGTGAATAATGAACACTCACCAAAAATATGGGGTTGGTAGATCACGAGTAAATAGAATGAAAGAAAAAAGTACACGAAAACAAAACAAGAAAATGAAAAGGAAACATTTTATAATAATTAATAATTAATGGAGATATGCCAATCTCCTAGAACTGGAAGGACCTTGAAAGGTCATCGAGTCCAGTCCCCTGCCTTCACTAGCAGGACCAAGCACTGTCCCCTGACAGATTTTTGCCACATATCCCTAAATGGCCCCCTGCAGGATTGAACTCAAAACCCTGGGTTTGTTCAGTATCTATGTGGGCAACAAGGTTGGTAGAGGAATAATCATAAAATCATAGGACTGGAAGGGACCTCAAGAGGTCATCTAGTCCAGTCCCCTGCACTCCTGGAAGTATTATCTAGACCATCCCTGACAGGTGTTTGTCCAACCTGCACTTAAAAATCTCCAATGATGGAGATTCCACAACCTCACTAGGCAATTTATTCCAGTGCTTAGCCAGCCTGATAGTTAGGAAGTTTTTCCTAAGGTCCAACCGAAACCTCCCTTGCCGCAATTTAAGCCCATTGCTTCTTGTCCTATCCTCAGCGGTTAAGAAAAACAATTCTTCTCCCTCCTTCTCATAACAACCTTTTATATACTTGAAAACTGTTATGTCCCCCCTCAGTCTTCTCTTTTCCAGACTAAACAAACCCAATTTTTCCAATCTTCCCTCATACGTCATGTTTTTTAGACCTTTAATCATTTTTGTTGCTCTTCTCTGGCCTCTCTCCAATTTGTCCACATCCTTCCTGAAATGTGGCACCCAGAACTGGACACAATATTTCAGCTGAGGCCTAATCAGCAGTGAGTAGAGCGGAAGAACTACTTTGCGTGTCTTGCTTACAACACTCCTGCTAATACATCCCAGAATTATGTTCACTTTTTTTGCAACAGTGTCACACTGTTGACTCATATTTATCTTGTGGTCCACTATGATGCCCAGATCCCTTTCCGCAGTACTCTTTCCTACGCAGTCATTCCCCATTTTGTATGTGTGCAACTGATTGTTCCTTCCTAAGTGGAGTACTTTGCATTTGTCCTTATTGAATTTCATCCTATTTACTTCAGACCATTTCTCCAGTTTGTCCGGATCATTTTGAATTATAATCCTATCCTCTAAAGCACTTGCAACCCCTCCCAGCTTGATATTGTCCACAAACTTTATAAGTGTACTCTCTATGCCATTATCTAAATCACTGATGAAGATATTGAACATAATCGAACCCAGAACTGATCCCTGTAGGCCCCCACTCGTTATGCACTTGCAGCATGACTGTGAGCCACTGATAACTGCTCTCTGGGAATGGTTTTACAACCAGTTATGCACCCACCTTATAGAAGCTCCATCTAGGTTGCATTTCCCTAGTTTGTTTGAGGTTGTCATGCGAGATAGCATCAAAAGCTTTACTAAAGCCAAGATATACCACGTCTACTGCTTCCCCTCCCCCATCCACAAGGTTTGTTACCCTGTCAAAGAAAGCTATCAGGTTGGTTTGACACGATTTGTTTTTGACATATCCATGCTGACTGTTACTTATTATCTTATTATCTTTTAGATGTTTGCAAATAGATTGCTTAATTTTTTTCTCCATTTTCTTTCCAGGTACAGAAGTTAAGCTTATGATAATGAGAATTTTGAAACCATGACTGAAAAAGTTTAAAATGTAGTGACATCAGCACAATGTAAACATTTATATTTTATCAGTACAATTAACCTGTGGTATATTTATTTCTTCAGTTTTAAAAAATACATTTATATCACCCATGAACAAATCAAACAGAACAAGCAAAATTATTTTCAACAATTTGCTACAGACAAAGCTGCACCCAAGCCAACAGTGAGAGTTGATATTAACCACCCTTTATATCATTATGATACATAACTACTGGCTATAGGATTGTTAATATATTGTGTGATGCCCAAGGCAATTTTGTCAGTTCTTTATCAGCCTGTATATTCATGTCAAATACCGAATAGACCCAAATGACTAGCAAAACCACACTGCTCCACACAGAACTTTTGCTAAAAGGCTTGATAAAAAGAAGGACTAAGTAAATCAACACTATACAGCAACTGGCAGGAGGGGTATGCTCTTGGGGAACAAAACTAGACTCACTTGGTTCACCTGACAATAAAGGGGATCAAAAAAACAGCAGTACTCCCAACTCAACTGCCAATCAAATTCTCCTGAAGGCAGGCCAACAGGGGTGATGCTGAAGTAGGTAACGTCAGCATATAAAAGCAATTGACGTGTTGCCAGCTCCAAATGCTCATAAGTCAGGTGCCCCAAAATCATGAGATTGGTTTAAAAATCATGAAATTTACAAATATTAATATGTTTAAGGTTCTT
Organism: Macrochelys suwanniensis; assembly: GCA_033296515.1. NCBI lineage: Eukaryota > Metazoa > Chordata > Testudines > Chelydridae > Macrochelys > Macrochelys suwanniensis. The sequence continues at coordinate 29,702,525 of CM065780.1, read as the reverse complement.
TTTATTTACCTTCTGCTTGTTTTTTCTTGTTTTTTAACTTTGAAGGTGCACTTGGGTCACACTTTCAAACATGTCTCTGCCATCATGAGGATAAAATGAAAGCTGAGCTTCCTGCGTAGTCACATGGCTAAAGAAGTTGTGGCTTTTAAGAATATATACCTAAGGATAAAAATCACAAGAGCTGCCATCACTGTATCAGGAATATACATCTTCAAAGCCAAAAGGGGAAAAAATGGCCTAAATGCTATCTAAAACAATGGCTCTTTCGGAGAAAAAAACTGAAACTCAAGTGATGCAAACAAGTCCCATCTGTAGCAGGTTGTTTTATTCCTCCAAGAGAGACAAGTATAAAATCTGTCCTCTTGAGCACAGGTGCTTTTTATACAGTACACTACTGCCAACTCCATTTGCACAGGTGGTATAAGGGATATTCATCAGCACCAGGCTGCCCACCATTCAGAAAAGCCTCTCTCTTATCAGGAGCTTTTCATTCACCATTTCGGCCTGGCAGGAGCCATATTTCTAAACTATCACGTTCTGAATCAGAACGTGAACCCTTTTAAGATCAGGGAGAGAAGAGATCAGCATTGAAATGTTAGCATGTTTATGGGAAGCAACAGCAGACCTGATTCATAAATTAAGTATTCGCTGAGAGACATTTGTGCTAAAATGGGCTGTATTTTAAGCACAATTTTGTTTTATTAAATACAGGCAACTTGGGAAATGCTAATTGAAGTTAAGAAAATTTCACTTAAAATTGGCATAGATATACTTAGTACATAAAACGAAGGTATTTGCAATGCTCAGCCATTTGGAGAAGAAGGTATATACACAATTTAAAGTCATGGTTTGTGACACAACACAAAATTGTACACATGGAGAACAGAATGGATAGTTTTCTACAGCTGGACATTCAGGAGGAGAACGTTAGAAGAAAGTATCTTTGCACTCTTTCATTCAGCCTCTCTCAGTGTTTTAATTACTGAGTTTAACTGGGATTCATTTGTGTTTTGTATATGTTTCTGCTGGAACTGCTAGGAAGATCTGCTGCTAGGATGATCAGGGCAATGGAGGTCCTATCTTATGAAATGAGACTGGAAGAGCTTGGCTTGATTAGTCTAATGAAAAGAAGGATGAGAGGAGGTTTGATTTCATTCTATAAATACATTAAAGGGATTAATACCGGGGAGAGTGAAGAGCTATTTAAAATAAAGGACAATGTTGGCACAAGAACATGGATATGAACTGGCCATGAACAAATGCAGTCTGCAAATTAGAAGGTTTCTAATCATCACAGGGGCAAAGTTTTGGAACAGCTTCCCAACAAGAGAGGGTGAGAAGGGAGGCAAACAACTTAATTAGTTTTGAGAGAGAGCTGGACAAATTTATCATTGCAACAGTATGATGGTAGGGAGCAGGGCTCAATAACCCTGCGATTAATTCCAGTTTATGTTTTATGTTTCTAAAAGCTCATGCTTCTGTGTTTCAGCTGGCTTCCAGCAAGGGTCAGGAAGGGATTCTGCTCCCCCCACCAAAGTGTTTCTGGGTGGTTTTTTTTTTTTTAAATCTCCTTCCTCTGAAGCATCAGAGATGGCAACAGCTAGAGAAGGGACATTGGGCAGGGTGGGCAAGGGCTCTGAGCAGTCTCTATTTCAGGTGCTTGGCTGGCTGGTTCTTGCTTATATGCTCAGAGTCTAACTGATCACCATATGTGGGGTGGTGAAGGAATTTGCCCCCAAGGTCAGATTGGCAGTGACCTTGGAAGTTTTTCTCTTTCCTCTGTAGTGTGTACATGTGTGTCACCTTCCAGGATTACCTGGGAATATCTCACTTAATCATTTTCCTGCCTTGAGCACTGGTGTACCTCAGTCCCTCCTATGTTCTGCCTGTGGCACATAACAGTCGAGTGTCCTGTAGGTTGTAATACCCTGGCCTCTTTTTGGTTGTTGGGTTAGTGTGTGGGCTCTGGGTGGTGCTGGTGACCTCTGATTCACAGGAGATCAGAGGAATATTCCCTTCTGGCCTTAAAATTCTGTGACTGCATGTATAGTACATAATTTTGCTTGCAAGACAATTTCTGTAAAGAGAGCACAGAGTCTCAGTTTTCTGTGGCAATAAAATGCCACTAATCCAATGTAGTTTCCAAAAGAATATTACAAATATCTCATTATTTACAGAATTCTAACTGGCTAGCTATGAAAAAATTGATGACATTTTGCTGAAAGTAAAACGAATAACCCTAAACTGAGGACAGTGCCCCAGATCAAGCTTTGGAAATTAGCTCCATGGTTTTGTGCTTAAAATGCCATACCCATTTAAAAGTTGCTGCCTGACAAACCATGTGAACTAGCTTGAACTAGCTTATACATACTGCAAATATGTTTTATTTATGCTAAAATGTTGCAGATACTTTTTAAATGGCAAGCCATACTAAAACCTACTGTGCTTGAGCACATCTGTTATTCTTCACTCAACCTCTATTCATGATTCATTTAAGAAATTAAATTAATAGAAGAGTTCTGTAATATCAGTTGCCAAGTAGCTAAGAAGGAAACAAATTAAGTATTAAAACACTGTGGTTTACTTTATTATTTATTCGTAAAATGCACTTTGTGTGAACATCCAATTCAAGTTAAAGCAATAAAATATTTTTCTCAGAGTCAAAGTAGGAAATTTTAAAATGGGAGAAGGCCAAGAATTATTTCTTCACTGGTTAAATGACTTATTTGAAATTATATCAAGGGAAAATGTATAAAGTTTGTGTGACAAGTCGTAGGACATTGCACAGAGAAACAACACACAGGGTCCAAAAGGGAGTTAGAAATATATGAAAACTAGCACATCTAGAATAAAATAATACTATGCAGACATTCAAACAATGGGGAAAACTCTGGGAGTACTAGTGTTGAAATAAGCAAGAGTGAAAGTGGACAGCAAATCAGCTATCAGTTTAAGTGTATTATGGCAGCAAAGATGGCCAATGGAATTTTGGGATGCACATGCAAAAGGAGAGGTAGAACATCACTGAGGGGGTGAAGCGATACATCCTCTTAATTCTAGTGAGAATGAACATGGAAAACAGTTTTCAGTTCTGGGCACTTCAATACTGAAAATATGTAGACAAACTCGAGGGAATTTTTAGAATAGCAACAAAAGTGGCTACGAGCCATGTAAGGACAGATTTATGGAGGAAAATTAAAGAGCTAAATATTGGCATACTGTGTATAGATTGGCTAAGTGACAATTCAGAGGATACATAACATTATACAAATATTTGAAGGGTGTAAATACTAAAGGAGAAGAGTTGAATGCAATTAATAAAAGGAAAAATTAGGATGATTATCAGGAAGACCTTTCATGCACTAAGATTTGTTAACATGGAAAACAGTCTCCTAAGGAATGTCTTGGAAATTCCTTAATTTGGGGTATTTCAAACTAGGCTAGACAACCCCCTGGTAAACACACTGTAGGGAACAATCATGCACTGGCAGGGAGCTAGACTAGATTATCTAATATGTTTTATTCCATCTATAATTTCTGTGAGTCTTTCCAGCTAGAAATACAATACAAGTCACAACTGTGGGTCCATCATCTCCTTTGAAATAGTATATCTATCTCGCGATTTTTGATTATTTTTTTTATTACAGGGGCTAATTTTGCCTTTATGACATGTCCAAAGAAAATACTATATTTCATGCTTTAAAAAATGCAGTTAAATTCCATTGCCTCAGATAAACTTACACTGAGTGCAAAACCAATATACTTTCTCCTACGTCCCATTTTACTCTTGATTTGCTGTGGACAAAAAAAAGGAAGCATTTAATAATTAAAGGGACTACTTAAAAACAGGACTAAGAACAAATTATAGTATGCCTCTTTAAGTACAAAACAATGTTTTTGTCTTTTCTAATTCCTTTACTTTTACATTCCTTTCAATTCTATGTGCTATATTGTTTTAGTAATATGTACCACTGATACTGAACATTTCTTATGAAGATAATTGTGAAAGGAAGCATTTTAAGCCTTGACCCTGCAGAGAGAACTGTGTGAGTGGATCTCCTGCACCCATGCAGACTCCACTAAAAGTCTATGGGGCTCTGAGCAGCACTGAGCTCCATCCACAGGGAGAAAGCAATGATCTATGAAAGGATTATGAAGTTCAAAGCGTTTTTATGGTCCTGATCCAGCAAAGCACCTAAGCACATGCTTGAAGTTGTGCATGTGTTTAAGTGCTTTGCAAGACTGGGACCTATGTGAGAGGGAAAATGGTGAACAAATAGAGGGGAAAAGGCAGCTGCACAGGCAACATCTTAATCTTTGACCATTATAACCTTAGCTGGCCCATGTCCTTCCTAGGTGAGTCCTTGATCTACCTCTCTGATCCTGGGTAGACTTGATGGCCCAGGGATAATTAATATAGGAACTTGCAAATTTTCAGCTGGCTAGAAACTCACAGTTTAAACCGGATATCAGCAGTGGACAAAAATGTTAACATTAAAGGCATTTCTGGGGCATACATAAGTAAATTATTAGTTTTCATTCCAATTCCAAGTGGCAATGGAGAGAGAGAGAGAGACAAAAAAGGAAAAGTGGAAACAGAATAAAATCCCTGAGTCACAGAGAAATTCACCCTGGAGGACATCAGCCTAGCAAAACTGCCATTATTCACTTTCTCACCACACATACTGCTACCTGTTTGGGGAACAAACAGCATGTAGATAACTTGAGCATCAAATGAAAAAAACTACTTTGGAAAATGTTTCTCATGGCATACCATTCACAATACAACAGCAATCCTTTTAAAAAGTCTGAATAAGCAAAGGATTTTAGAGAGAGAAGTGACTGAACATACAGTTTCACAGAATGAACCAACACTCAGTATAAATCTAATTTTGTATTAACAGGGTCCCAGAACAGTAATAAAACTCTGAAAACAATAATGATCAATGGTCTGAGGGAAGCAGAGATTAAAGAGATCTATCACACTACTGATAGGTAGAGTAATGGGCAGACCATCGATTACCTTCATACAATGGTTCAATTACTGTCTTTTTAAACTTCTTAGCAACAGGAAGCCACTTCTACTTCTTCTCATCCACCAAACACCCAGTACCTGTCAATAGTGCAGGTGCAGCTTTAAAAATATCTCACATTGCAGTGACTTTTCAAGCTACTGTGTGACCAGAGCTGGCCCTAGAGACAGTGCCAGAGTTCCTAGTCTGGCAGTGACAGGAAGATCAGAAGTTTTTTTTTTTAACTTAGGAAGATGATGGAATGAGTGAAGACAGCAGAAGCCTCATTTGGGGCTGAAGGGGAGAGCAGCAGCAGCAGCCTCCAAAGGTGGGTAGCGGAAGTGAAGAAACTGGCATCCACTCAAGTTATTCTCACACTCCCTATAAAAGAAAGTAAAGGTAGCACCATGTGTGACCAAATTGCCAACTTTGTTACCATTTTCTCCAATGTCCCCTCGATTTATTGCCTTTGCTAATGCAGTTGCAAGTCCTAAAGAGTCAGTTGTTTGTTCACATTTAGCCCCGAAGGCAGCTGATAGCCACTAGCCCAAGTTGAGGGTGCTGCAGTGCAGCACCGCCACTAAGAAAGCTCATGGAAAACTAGAATCCCCTGCTTGCAAAAGGAGCACTCATCCTGCTTCACAATTCATGGCCACCGTGCTCTGCAGGCCAGTGAGGACACTACCCCTTTCTCCGATCACTTACCCCCATTGTGCCATAGTGGAGGAACTCAGATGGTCACTGGCCTTTGTGTGAGGTTGTTCAAGACAGGGGGCGGTTATGTGGCCATCTTTCCTACCTCCATGGCACAAGGGTTAGCAACAAACTCCTCCTGAGTTTTTGGTATATTGCTTTAATTTTAGTCTATGACAGTGGTGGGCAATTGTTCCCAGCCAATGGAGCTTTGGGAAGCAGCGGCCAGCACATCCCTGCGGCCCGCGCCACTTCCCGCAGCTCCCATTGGCTGGGAACGGCCAACCGCAGCTGCTGGGAGCTGCAGGCAGCCGTGCCTGCAGACGGTCAATGAAAACAAACTGTCTCATGGACCACCAGCCAATTACCCTGATGGGCTGCAGGTTGCCCACCACTGGTCTATGATTTCTTAGTTAAGTGAATTCCACTCTGAGTATGCCTGATATGAGAAAATACCAAGCCACAAATGTGTATGCAATACTACAGAAGAGAGATGGAAACTGTTACACTGTCTAAATTAAATCTTATGAACAGTCCTTGTTACATCTTGAGGTGGACATACCAATGGGGATATCCGGCGTTTGATTACTGATAACATGTTGCATATATTTTGAAATACAGGCAGCTGAAACTGCTGTTCCACCAGTGCATCTGTAGACATTTTTCCTTACCAGTGAGACATTAAAGGAGCAGAAAAGCACACCATCCATCGATAGACACCAACCATGCTCCTTCTCCCAAAAGCATAAGATGATCCATATTACAACAGACAAACAAAGAAAGCTAAAAAACGATCATTTTCCTCTGCACACATAGAACAGAACAGAAGTCAAAGATGGAGAATGATTTATATGTAAATATTAAAAGAGTTAGCTGCAGTCTACACTTGGTAATATCCCTTACCTCAGCCATCAATGGTACATAATTGGTGTCACTGCTCTGCTGCTGATCACCAAGCATAGACAATGGCATCCAGAGGTTTGCATCTACTGACTTAATCAAGATTTAACCTGCATGTTCTTGTCTACATTTAGGATTCAAAAGCAGGGCAGATACACCAATTACTGGCAACCCTAGGCCTATTCTTGAGTACAGGCAGGGCCTCACATTTGTATAGGTTGACTAAGCAACTACACTAACGAGGGGAGAGTGAGGCACATGATCACTCTACAAATATTTGAAATGTGTAAAACCAAGGAGTAACAATTGGGGTAGTACAAGACTATAGCTAGAAGTATCTGTATGACATTAAAGAAAGGGGCAATTTAGGCTAAATATCAGGAAGAAATTTCCAGACAGTGAGATCTACTACGGTATTGTATTATTTCTTCAAGAGAAGTGGCGGAGACACTTCATTGAGACATTTAAAACTAGACTGGAGAATGGACTAGAAAAATTTGATGCAGGATGGCTGCAGTGAGCGGAAGAGATTGTCAGCAGAGTGACTGATGATCAGATAGATATTTTCCAGCTCTAATTTCTAGGATTTTATCAGAAGAATGTGTAAACAGTCGTCTTCTATCCTTACTCCTGCCCTCTGTGCAAACCTTCTTCTAGGCTACTTATTTGCCCACAGCTCCATTAGTGGTCAGTCACTCACCTCTATTTACTTAAATATGACCAAAGAAAGCAGGGGGGCATTCCATTCTGTTAATCTCTCCAATACTGTTCATCATTTTTGTTTTGAGACATTTCTACATTTTCCCACTTCATTTCTTGCATCATTAGTGAATGATGGCAGGGTGTATGTATGTAACAATTAGTATGATTTTTAGACATGTAGTTGCCTGGATCTTCAATAGCCTCAATGGGAACTGTACATTCAAAAGTATCCCAGTGAAAATGAATCCCAGAGTTTGCTGAATTAAACTAGCAAAAAATGTATATTATTTTCTTCATTATACAATAACAACCTACACTTGATTTTAGTAAGTTTTCTTTATATTGATTAGTCTTTGTGTAATTCTGAATACATTTCTTCAATGTCTGGACCTTTCTTAACTTAATCCTATTTTACCTTGTACTTGACATTTTGCTTCAGCTAAACATCATAGCATCTATTCCCTCAGTATTATGGATATCTTAATAAGGTTTGATTCAGTCTCTTTTTCTCCCCCAGGAAAAGACAGATTTTTTTTATTAAGTTCCCTTATATAATGTACTGTCCACCTATGTAATACCTTTTATTTTGTGTATATATAGCACTTGCAAAAAATATTGAAGAACGGTAAAGTTGCAAAGCCAAGAACTCAAAAAGTTAAGGAATGCTTCAATTAAGGTTGCCTAGGGAAATCTTGATTTGGACCCTTGTGCATATATACATTGCGATTAGGGCTACAGTTTTGTCACAAAGGTCATGGTGGTACCAGAAATTGTGAATTTGAATAAAGGCTGTAAAGGCACATTTGATTAGCCTTCCAAACCAAGAAACGTTGTGACAGTTCACAGGGTCACAGCGCCACACCAGTTTGGCATCTCCACCCCGTCTATTGATAGAGATGGAGGGTTGGATGGGCCAAACCTGTGTGGCACTGTGAACACATATGCCAGGTGACAATGCCCAGACTTGGGAGCTAGGCCCAGTCCCTTGGGACAGGAGCTGCCACTGCAGACTGAGCTCACTCTGCAACATCCCCCGCCTCTCCAGGCCTCACTTCTGTATGTTGGTGTAGCCAAACTGACATTATCTACTGCTCATTAATCATGGCTTATCGCTTTTTCCAGCACCTGTCCTATGAAATTTACTAAAAATGTCCATGTCAAAATCATAGCCTTACTCATGATACAGTCTTGAGTTACATGATCACATATTACTTTTTCCACAGGACCCCTCTGACATTCAATGCACAGGATAGACAGCACTCATTGAGTATTTCATTTTATCTTCATCATTCAATATATGGCCCATGCCTTATTTGCTACACACCATTCAAACTCTACGCCTTATGGGTTTTTCTATGGTGCTCACCACTATAGTCTCTGTTTGCTTCACAAAGACTAATACATTTTTCTTCACAACATCTCCATGAGGTAAGGTAACACCATTTTACGCACAGGGAACTGAGGCACAGAGACATTCATGTTAAAAATATTCAGTATCCACTAATTTTTGAGTGCCCAATTTGAGATATCTATAGCCTGATTTTTCAGACAAATTATTATTTTATAGCACTTTAAATACTGAGTACAGCGCTGCTGACTTTAGTTACAGTTGAGAGTGCTCAGCACTTTGCCAATCAGATGACAGATGCCTAATGATTCAGGAATCCTGGGTTCTATTTAAGGTTCCGAGGGGAGTGTACTCTGGGGCTTACAGACTATCTGCCCTTCCCAAGACTAACCCCTTTTGCCCTGGCCCCTCCAGCCTTTCTTGGTTCCAGTCCCAGTATTTCTCACAACTGTTCCTCATCAACATGTTCCAGCCACTGGATCATGCTCAGTCACTATGGGGATGACACATATTCGTAAGGTCTGTAAGAGAACGGAGCATGCCCAGTGCAGCCAGAGTAAGTGTTGTCTTAGTGCTTATACTGAGGATCAGAAGATCTGGGTGCTAATTTCTGGATCCACCAGTCTTTATTCTCCTTTATTTTAATGTCATGACAACAGAGCTACCCAGTAGTTTTGCAGCAGTGTTGAACTACCATACCTAAGCCCTAAGTTTTGGTACTTCAGTTGCTTAGCCTCTTCATCAATGAACCCTGTGCTGCAGAAGCGACACACCTGGGACCCAGAAGCTAAATGGCATTAACACCACGCTCTGTACACCCTGTTACTTTATTAATGGAATAGGACTGATTGTGACCTTGGCAGGAGGTTGACACTATTATCCTACGTTACTAACCACATGTGAAGTGTAGATAGCTGGGGGATTAAGAAGAAAACAGATATATACAGTAGTCCAGAGATAAGATTGGAGTGGGGTGTGGAATAAATCATAGAGAACATGGAACATGTAGTTACTACAAAAATGTTACTTTAAATAATCCCCTTTAATGTTCCTGTGCAGTCAGACTTGATTTACATTTGTTATTACCATCACAAATTTTCACGGTGATATATTGTTAATTCAAAACATTTGCAACCAACGAAAACCTCCAGTAATCATCTGTTTTCACAAGTTTCACCCCAGTTGTCAATCATGATTATGTAGAAGAAACAAACAGCTTTATTAAGCTTAATTTAAGGTTAAGTCAACCATTTTTCTTTTAAGTTTACATGTATTTTGTAATGAGTATCTTTCAATCTTATATACTCTACAAGTTCCCCACTGAAAAATGCTCCTTCATTTAATTACACTTTCAACATAAAGTCTGGTTCAAAGACTGCTAACTAGCTACCTCTTCACTTTGGGCCTGATGCAAAGCCCACTGAAGTTAATGGGAGTCTTTCCACTGACTTTAATGAGGTATGGATCCATCCCTTGCAGCATAACCTGCCACTCTTTGCTAACCAAGTTTAGGGAAGGTAGAAAGCAGATTTTCAGCATGTTGTGAGTTTGGAGACTTTGGAACATAATGAAGAACTCAGTGCAACTTTGGAGAACAAAAAGAAAAAAAAAACTTTGGTTAATGGATGTACTGTAATTGTTTCTAATTACTTTCTAATTACATATCTCCTGTTTAGTTCTTTATTAATAAGGTCTCACCTACCTGTCTTTCCCTAGAATTGTAAAATGTTCTCATTTGCTGTTTGGAGATATTATCAGCAACAGATTTTAATATTTTTGTTTCATATTTTTAAACTAGTTATTGATAAGTAATTTACACTTAAAGTCAAACTTTTACACTTAGAATTAAAACACCAATGTTTCCTTCTACCAGTAAATTGGGTTTAAAATGTGAATTGCAAGTATTTACATTTTTCTTCATGTACATTCCAGTCATATATAACTGCAAGATTAAACATTATGCTGTAGCATCAGAGCATCACTAATGATTTAAAGTACAGCAACGCACATCCTAAAGCTTTTCCTTTTAAAATGTGACATTTTGAGTCATGCAGCTAAACATATCGGATATTGTTCAAGACTATTAGTGAACCCAAAACAAGTTTTGACCCAAGCTTTCCAAAAATTTCTGCACATATTTAACATCATTGGATATTTGAAATGAAGGTTTCTGTACTGATGAATAAAGTGTAAGGCCTTTCTTCCATTACAAGCTGAATTTTTTTTCCAGAATTTTATTTTAAACATATGCCATCTGATGATAGGTACTTTATAGAAGAGATAGCTGGAGTACTAATGAAAACATGACAAAAAACATTGCTCAAATAATGGTTCAACACAGGTTGCCCACATTTGTTTCACACTGAATCCCTTTGTGATCCTGTTATAAATATACTTCTGTGGATATTCTGTAATGAATGTAAATATAACCCTAATTCTATCACAAAAGCAAGTCACAACTACAGTGACAAATGTATTTCTGTTTTAAAAAAAATCTACTCACATGAAAGGGATTGGAAAAAAAGATTAAAATAGAAGCTCTGCATATTCACAACGCAGTTTGTTTGATGATATGAACCACAGCACCTAACCAGTCAGTACTAATGAGCACCATAATCACTATAATCAAATAAACAAAACAACTACATATTAGGGGAGAATTATATCACTATTTAGAAAGTATTACTATGTTTCTAAATAGGTAATTATATTTGGAAACTGCAAATGAACTTGAAATCACTCCAAAAAGAGGCTTTTTTGGATTATGGCATTCCTAACTTAATTGTTTGATTTTATTGGTACTATGGAAATCGTTTTCTATTTGCTACAGGCCTTGATCTTACCAACTGCATTCAGTCCACAAGCCTGAACTACGTAGTTCACATCTTCTCTAAAGATGAAAAAGACAATCTGTTTCCATGATGGCTTGATCTGAGACTCCCCTATGATAACTAAATTATAGGGGTGTTTATACGTGAATCCAGTGTCAGCAAAGTATTATGGTAATAGCCCCTTAGAACTCTTAAACCAGACTGAAGGTAGAATGCAAATGACGAAAAGATTAACACGGATAAATTTTAAAGACTATTTCACCACTGAGTTATTCTTCATTTATACTGGAATAACTCTAGTTGCATCAGCATAAAAAAGAGCAGCAATGTTGAATCATGCCTTGTGTTTAACCTAGAGCCTTCCTGATTTTTAATCTGAGACCCAAATAAGAGATGGCTTTGCATTTATTTAGTTTTACAATATATTGCATTGTTAGATTTGTGGCCTACTGCCCATATTGGTGACTGAACCAAAACAATCAAAGAATTCATAATTCCCATTAGAATTTTAGGCTGGTGTCAAAAATCACTCCTACAGACAAATGGCACTGGTTTAAGGAGATGGAGGAAAGGTTTATTTTACTTTAAAAATTGTCTCTAAGACCCTATTTCTTAAACCAATTTACCACTGGCGACTCAGTAGGGTTGCCAGATGCCCAGTTTTCATAAGAACATAAGAATGGCCATACTGGGTCAGAGCAAAAGTCCATCCAGCCCAGTATCCTGTCCACCGACAGTGGCCAATGCCAAGTGCCCCAGAGGGAGTGAACCTAACTGGTAAGAATCAAGTGATCTCTCGCCTGCCATCCATCTCCACCCTCTGACAAACAAAGGCTAGGGACATCATTCCTTACCCATCCTGGCTAATAGTCATTAATGGACTTAACAGGGCTGGGTCCAGTTCCCCACTCGGGTGTTGCAACCTCGCATGCAGGGTCAAAATGCTGCTCATATTTGGCCTGGCCACCTCCCTACCCCCGTCCTCCCATTATGATGGAGGTAGGGGCTGGTCAGGCCATCTTTGAGAGAGTGGAACTGCAACCCTATGCACCAGGTCGCATGCCACTTACTCAGATTGGCTCACTGCTGCCCTCCTCCCCCTCATCATGACAGAGGGGTGGATGGGCCAGACCTGAGTAGCACTGTGATCCCATTATTCAGGTGCAGCCATGCAGGCCAGGAGCCACTGCTGCAGGGTAAATTTTTCATTTAGTTTTGTGCTATTTTGCATTTGTGAGAAACAGGGAGCTCTAACTACGGTAACTGATTACTTCACGTGCATGAAATTTAGCAAGGTGTAATCTCAATAAGTAAACAAATCCAAGAGATTTGATGCAGTCATAGGATCTATTTAAATGTGCCAATGTTAGTTTTATTATCAGTTGCTGTCTGATAATTTGATATGACAGGTGTGAGGCACAAACTATGACTTCTTCCTTCTTAAAACAACAATTGCGGGCCTTTACTGTTCATAAGGAATATCAAGGTCATTGTCTAGATCAAACAGAAGAGAGAGCTTCCATCAACAGATGTCAAAACAGATAAGCACAGATTTGACATACACTTGCAGAACTATCACCTGCTATCAGTGCTGCAATGACAGCTGTGTTGTAAGACAATGTGGACCAATTTATCTGTCTCTGTGCCCCAAGTGTGCCCCAGCTGACTATGATAAACATATGTCTTTCTGCCACACAGTGGGTATTTATTGCTGTAAGGTTATTTGTATAATGATCTAATTAATCAGTGTTCATAGTCATTTTTTTCATAGTAGGTATTTCATGTAAGTGTATTATATAATTTCCAGCTGGAATCCACATTCCCCCAGTGATTACAGAAACATACCAAGGGGAAAAATCGTGGAATATAAATATGTATATGGCAACTGCATTTTTCAGGCCTTTCTAGGCTGCTGCTGCAAGTAGCTGGTGGTTTAACGGACCCCTGGTCTGCACAATGTTATTGGCACCTTCAAACTTGTAGCAATTTAATATAACCCTTTATTACATAAAGTAATAGAGCTGCATGAACAAATTATAAAAGGAATGAGGTAATCCCAAAATAACTGAAGTGAAAGCAGGGAGACCTTGAGTATATACAGAAGTATAAACACCACATGGTTACAGAAGAAAAGCACAAATGATTTTTTGACAGCTGTTACAAAGGGCTCTGTGTTTCTACAGGACTGCTCAACAGTAAGAATGAATAAACCTTAAAATAAAGATGATGTTTCTTTACAGGTAAGGCTTTTACAGTTTCCTAGCTTCTTAAAATTACGCTGCAATTCAAGACCAAAATATCAATTTAGCTGTAACATTTAAACTAGTCATAAATTTTGAAATAAAACATGCACAAAAATGTTTTTGATCACCTACAACTTTACAAGGTGCAATTTTTCTTTAAGGAACAATTACTTAAAGACCATGCTTTCTTTGTTACCTATATAACACAGGGAATAAAGTTGAATGCCAAGGATGATTTGTAGGGAAACCTAGTATTCCACTGATGCACACATACAAGTAAAGAATTCAATATAAATTGGACTGAGCCCTACTACATAGAAGGAAAAACAAATGAAGAAAACCCATATATTTAAAAATTCACTGGACGTGTTTAAGAAAGAAAAAGGGAGCTAAGTCTCTTCAGACAATGGTTTCAGCCACAATTCTTAGGCTTTGTATAAGCCTCTTTTCTGGTCTAATAAATTCCTTTCAAATATATGGGCCAATCTCTGTGGCCTATACTTCTGGCTCAGTTTTAGTTGCTGCTAAAAATCTCAATAATTGTTTGTTCAATTACAACTAACAGCCTCTCCTACATCTCCCTCTTCCCATTAGCTTTGGAAAGACGATACTAGTACTAAGGTCATGCTTTTTCATGTTAGCCTTATATTCTCTGCTGTCCAGCTCACCTTGAACTTGTTCTAGAACAAATTCCTTTCCATCATGAAATGCAGTCCAAATTGCAGCCTGCAAAAAATGACAGTTTTCTCTCCTCAACCCCTTGAAACATCAGAGGGCAGTAATCTTGTGGGTGTTTTGCCACCTCCTGCTGTGTATGGGTGCAGGTGACTTTCCAAGATTACCAGGATATATCTCACTTAATCACTTCCCTGCCATTGCAGGGGCCTCTGACACTTGTGCACCTTGGTCCCTCCTATTTTCAGCCTGTCACATATAGCTGTCTAGTGTCCTGCACGCTGTAATACTTTGGTCTAATTTAAATTCTTTGGGTTTAGTGTTAGGGTGCTGGGTGGTGTTGGTGGCCTGTGATATACAGAAGGCTAGACTAGATGATCTGGTGATCTCTTTTCTATGACCCACTCATTTGTTCCAAATCTTTCTTCTACAGTCTCTCTTCTTTAAAAATGAATCTGAAGTTTTCATAAAAGTAAATAACTCTTCAAAGGGTAAAAACAAATATAGCTTGAACAAGCTATAAGAAATAATGACAAAGATTTCCTTTGCTATCATACAGAGTCAAGTGAACTTTTTGCATCTCTTTTTACTGTGGCAGTAAAATCTGCTCTCTGAAAAGGTTTATCAAAATTAAGGCTTTACTGAGACAGAAAATTACTGTATTTCATTAACACAAAACTACATTATTAATAAACAATCTCCTTTGTATCAATCACAGATGACTAAAAAATAAAAAAATGCCATCATCTTTCTTTTCAAACGGAAGTATCTACTACCAAGGTGCATGAATGGAGAAATTATAAATTTATTCCTTATTACTAAAACTCCATGAACAAGACGTATTGTTGTGTTATTATATAATCCAATTTAAATAGCCATTAGAATGTATTAGCCACTGAAAAGTACCCCATGGTGGTAGTTAACTAATTTGATTTATTTTTTTCTGTTCAAAACTGTTCTATTCTTGGAGCACACTTTCACTCTTTAACAAAGGGAATCTGAATACTGAGCCTTCAGTTTTACCGAGACTACATAATACTAAACAAGATCTCCAGCTCTTAAACAGAGCATTGAACTGTTCCACTTGCTAGTTAATATTTCAGGTTTCCCAAGACAATAGCACAGCACAGCATAAAAGATTCACAAATGGAGGGATAAATGAAGAGATTAATCAAGAATTCAAAATCTATAACAAACATTAGCTATTGGAGACATTTTTAAAACAATATGATTGTTGGTATAGCTCTAGTTGGTATAGCTCTTTGTGTTTCAAAATACAAAAATCTAGCCGAGTTTCCAATCATAAGTATGTACTGGAGAATGGAATTGGTTCAGCGCCACAAACAAAAAGAAGAGCAATGCAGTCTTTTGATTGCTGAGGATAATCTATAAACACAAGGAACAAAGTTGACCCATGATGTGATCTCCGTTCACCTCTCACAAGGGATGGCAATCTAGAGATATCGTTATAGGGTACAAAACAGCTTTTAGGAAGGGTTCCTAAAGGAAATCATTCTTCCATTCATCCATGTTTCCATGGTAATAGAACCAATCAAGCCTCTTCACAAAGGCTTCTATGTCAAGTTCTGTTAGCAAACTCATATAGAAAGTATAACTCAGACTAAACTAACACTACAGTCATTAAATTATTAGGATAGGTAAAAGATGCAAATCCTTTACAAATGAACATATCATTGCTCACCTCTTACACATGGAGTTTTTAATGTGAAAATTAGTTTACTGTAAAGATTTACCACCTACTGCTAATAGTTTCCTGTTGACTTTTTCATGTACTCTGAGAGTACGTCATTTACCTAGCAATGTTCTTCCTGTTTCTTTGCGTATATTCAAAACTGGATTTTTCAGAAGCTACATTTCCACGCTCCCCCCTGTAAGGGCCTGCTCCTGCAAGAAATTGAGAGAATCAGCTACCAATGAAATCAATGGAAGCTGAGGATGCTCAGCACCTTGCGGGAAAAGTGCCCTAAGGGAAATACAAACTGCAGATTTACAAAACAAATCTTGGTGTGTTTTGAATGGCTTCACTTCTGGTAAAAATTAACAGATGTGAGAAATGGTTTGATTCATTTAAAATGTATAATTAGGATCAAAATCTGGAAATGATTTCCTTGTAGTGACCGGTAGAAACACTAGAATTCCAAGGTTGTTTGGTGTAACATTGACTACATAGCAAATAGGAAAGTACATTGTATAGGATGCCTTTACTCTTAAAGACTCAACTTCAACAGGAGTCAAGACTAAGGCTGCGTGTCTGTCACGGAAGTCACGGCGTCCATGACTTTTGCAGCGGCTGGTGCTGGCTCAGGGCTGCTCAGGCAGCCTCTGGGCCAGCAGCAGTTTGGGTGTGTGGGAGGGGGCTCAGGGCAGGGCCTGGGGGTTGGGGTGCGGGGCGGCGCTTACTGGGGCGGGCTCCCCAGCTCCCATCAGCATGTCCCTGCAGCAGCTAGGCAGAGGGGCCAGGGGGCCATGTTCCTCCCAGCACCAGCAGGGGTTCAGGGCTGCCTGCTGCATCCCAGGCTACCCTCCCAGCACCAGCAGGGGTCCCAGGCCACGCACTGCTGCCTGGTCCCCCAGCACCAGTGGGGTTCCTGGATCGTGTGCCACCACCCACCCCCTCCCAGCACAGTTCCGGGCCGCCCGCCTCTCCCAGAGCATCAGTGAGGGTCCTGGGCCACCATCACCAGCAACCGTGGCGTCCCCACCCCACCCCCCTAGAGGAACCCCTAGCCCCAGTTTTCGTTAGGGGTATATAGTAAAAGTCAGGGACAGGTCACGGGCCCTGACTTTTTGTTTACTGCCCATGATCTGTCCATGACTTTTACTAAAAATACCTGTGACTAAAACATAGCCTTAGTCAAGACATTCAGAGATTTACATGAACACTTCCCAGGACTGGACCCCAATTCTATGAGATATAAAAGAATTACCTTTCTGACTTAGAAACCCAGAAAGCCTTAGTGAATTTGCTGTCAGAAACTAAAACATGAGCAGGAGGATCAAACTGCAAACTACCAATTTTACTGTTAATAGCTGCCAGATAGGATAGCTGAACCTCCAAACAAATTCTAAGTAACAATAGCTCTTGCCATAGCATTTTGAGATAGCAGGCAAACCTGTGGGGATGTCTTCTTTTCCTGTCATCACAAGGAGTTAGATTACCAACCCCCTAAATCCTGCATCAGAATCTGCCAACACAAATCCTTGTGCCCCTGGGTTTAGAGGATTGCATTAGCCCATCCTGATGCAGAATAGGAGCCCAAGAAAAATAAGCTCTTTGGAAACGTTGTGAACAACAAAACAGTCAAGATAAGGGATTTTGCTGGATGAAGTGCCATTTCATGGTGTCATAAATAATGTATTTATTATTACTATTACTATCAGTAGAACTTTTAATCTAGCATTATAAGTGTGCATGGTAATTTACAGAGTGAGTAAAAGCATGGTCTCTTCCACAAGGAATGCCCCAAAGAAGTGCTGAGCTGGCATTGGCAATTATGCACTACTTCCCACAAGCTCATGCTCTCTTTTCTGATCTCCCAGATAACATTTATCAATGCACAAACCAGTTTAGGGCTCTTCCCGTCTCTAATCAATAAATTCTTCTCCTTCAATAGTTAATCTTTTAACTCCCACCACTGCTTCACTATTCCTCCTGAAAATGTACAGGCAGCTCACCCCTTTCCAGGTCACTGGCTCCTCCTCGCAACTGCTTTACAAGTACACCCCCCTTTCCCCAAGTATCCCTTTCCTCCCCAGTCATAGGGTCCTACCTGCTGCCTCCTTGAAATCACAGACTGGCCAGCTTCTCACTCCCTCTTCCTTGGCTCCCTCCCCCCCCTTCAACTAGGGCCTCCCTGCTGCTCCAGAGCTCTGAAGTTCTCTCACCCAGTGTTCTGTCTTGTCCTTGTCAGATTGGACTGCAGTGGTAGCTAGTAACAAGTGGCTAGTGGGGTATATTTCAATTACACCCCATGTCCATTCTTTTTTTATACAAACAAAATCCTTTGGGGGAAATCCTCTTTACCCCCTTCTTTACACCAGCACAATAGAGAGAGCAAAAACAAATTGACAGCGGGGGAGGATAAGGAGGAACTGGCAGACTACAGTATCACAGAGTGCAGACCAGGGAGGTAAAGGTGGCTTCTAGATTGTAAGGTTTTGGACAATGCATTATTCATCATGTTTAGTTCTTGAAGAGTATTTTATTTCATTACTACATGTTAATATACTTTAAATAGATTAAAGGGAATCAAAAATTATCAATGTTTGATTGTGGGAAAAGATTGGTTTTAAAGAGGGATTTGAAAGAGGCACACAGGATCAAGGAGGACATTACAGGGATATGCTGGTGGCTGCATAGGACAAGACACTTGTGGAAGCATTTGTGAGATGGGAATAAGAAAGGTGTGGAGGGAATGGGAGAGTGGCTGACTATCAGTATGAGATGCAGGCTGGGTAGAACAGTGCAGAACCTTGCAAGTGTGGTCAAGGAGGGAGGAAAAGCATGTGGAACCAGTGAAGTGATATGTAAAAAGGGGTTATGTGGTCAGAGCAGTGGACAAGGCAGATGAGCTGTAGAGACACCAAAAATGTGTGTCTCATAACATAATGTGTATTTGAAACGCCAATCGAATTTTCCTCCTGAATTTGTTGCCCACAGTGAAAAACACCAATTATTATATAGCAGTTGCTTTTAATGCTACTAAATTTATGCTTGGATTAATAATTCTGCTAACAAATGAGGCATGAAATGTTGATGTTGGGTGGGGGTGGGTTTTGGGCTCTGAACCCAGAAGCATTTTAAAGGGGCCTGATTTTCAGAGGGTGGGTTCTCAGGTTGAGTACCCAAAATCTGACGCACCCAAAATCCCTAGTCACTTTAGAAAAAAATTAGGTTTGTATATGTTCAGGAGCTTAACAATTAGCCATACAATATCACTTCATTTGAAAGTTGTATTTCAGCTCCTGAGAGAAAAAAATAAAGAAAAAAGTATATATTAGCAAGTTCTGCTATTTTAAGTTAAAAATGTACAACACAAAATAGAATTCTTAAAGATCAATAGTTTTAAACATCTACTACTATAAATATCCAGACAAGCTGTGTCAAGTTGAATCTTGATGATAGCTTTAAAAGCTCTGATTTTGGAATATGGAGATTGGTTTGATAGAAATGCATCCTCTGGATTGAAAGCCAATATACTGTAAATGCCATCCATTTATTTTTTTTAAATACCAAGAGATAATAATTTCAAATATACTGCAACTGAGTACTTAACATAAGCATAACTAATTGCTATTCACAAATTAGTGAAAAGATAAATTATAGAATTGGTTTTTTATTTTCAATTGTATTTATCGTATTAAACTTTATTTTTTAAAAATATCTCAGTGTTTGGTTGTTCACCAAATTAAGTTAAGTAGATATTATTAACCAGGTTCTTAACGGTCATGTGCCCTGGCAGCTAAGCAGGCAGCTAGGTTTTCTTGGAAATCAGTGGTCCCACATGTCTTTGTTCTAATGAGGGAAATGAATCTAAGACCTCTGGAACTCTCTCTCTCTCTAGAGGTTTAATCTTATATTCCTTAATCCCTTGCAATGAAATCCTTCAAGAAATCTGAGGACTAGGGCCTATCCCTGTTTGACCTAGCTTTCTGAAGCTGTTGGGAACTAGACTTATCAGATAAATCATTCTTCCGGCTGACACACAATCACAGTAAAAACAACAGAAGCGGAAGGACCATTCTTTGGTTCTCCTATGTCTTGTTCTATTCCTTTTTTAAATGACAGGCTTTGGACCTCTGTTATAAAAGTAAGACTTCCACATGACAATTCATCCAAGTGTCATTCTTTAGAAATTGTAAAAATGTTTAAGTGGTTATTTCACAGTAAAGTAAGTTACTTTTATTTCCTTGCAATACTCAGAAAGTAACACGTGAAGGGTGGGGAAGATCAAAATTCCGTTTTATTGGTAATGGGAAACCATTCTTGTTGTTGAGAAAAATAGATGCCTTAGCTATGTCAAAGCAAAACTGGAATAACCATGTCATTCTTCAGGAATCCTTCCCAAAAGACCAATATTTTATTTAATGGTTTCAAGTACTGTGGTATGGCCTGGTCAGGAGCCTTTTGAAAAAAATAATTTATTTATTTTTTTGGTCAGAAAATGCCAATTTGTCAAAACTGAAACTATCTTTGGGAAAGGATCAGGTTCAATGAATTTCTTGTTTCAAAAAAGAAAATGGAACCCATTTCAACATTTTCAAAACCAAAAGTTCCAGTTTTTTTGTTTGAACTGATTTTTGTTTTGAAATTTCAGCTGATTGTAGTAAAAAAGAAAATATGTATAAGGGTTGAAATCCAAAGGAAACATTGTAAAACTATTGATTCAAAATATTTTGATCAACCCAAACTGAAAAATTGTTGAATTGTCAGTTCATTAATTAATTTATTTTGAGATTTTGACTGTTTGTGCTGTTTTGAAATCTCAAAAAAAATTCCCAAGACATGAAAAACGTTTCTCACTTAGCTGTAATTTTTCTTGCATTTTGAATAGGGTTGGGCATTTCACCAGACCAAAAATAATTGGTTAATTGGTCAAATATTGTCAAAAATTATCAAATATTTTAATGCACTAATTTATTAGTAACAAAAACCAGTAACACTATTTTCTCCTAAAGGCTTAGCTTTAGATAGTTACTTCTGATTAATTAGAGGGGAAAGGGGGAAGTTACTTGAGGTTTTTTTAAAACTCAGAAAAACATGAAACATGATTAAATGAAGTTCTCAAAAAATGAAAGAATGGCACCATGATACTATCAAATATTTGACAATGTTTGACTGTGGTGTAATTGTAGGGATATTAAAGAAGGTCTATATTAGAAGTGAAAGTGATTCCCCAAGTAAAAGTGATTCCCCATAATTGATCCCCGACAATTTAAACCTCATAGCATTACCAAGTAAAAGAGCTCTTGGGTCCCTTGTTAAACTTGCAAACTACTGTCTGTGTAAACCATTGATTGTATCTGTTCTCAGAAAGATACTTTATTGCTATGAGAAACTTGCAAACAAATTAATTGACTTTGTTCTTTACGCATGCTTTGTAATAGATCCTAGAAACAGCATAGAAAGAACCCCACTGACTGTGATTAAAGGGCAGGGAGTCTCAAATAAATTAGTGCACACTCCGAAAGTGGTGGAGACAGTAAAATGTGATTAAGATACAGAATGTATGGGAAGAAATGCTTGGTGTACATGAATGGTCAGGGAGGTGCCAGCCTAGGAATGCAGTATCCATCGGCCGAAGAAGGTGTCAAGTGGAACAACTAGATGACCCCTGGAGAGCAAACTGCAATCTACCCCACCACCTCAAAGGATGAGAAAAAAAACAAGCATCTGACAACATGGAGCCATCAGGAATGTGCCATCTGCTGATTGATTCAGCAACAGCATGATGAAGCAGTTCCCACAAATTGACATAGGAATAAATTCCTATAAAAATGGACTCTAAAGACGGAGAACTTTGAGTCTCTGGTTCTGCTACCACCCTCCAGGAGCATCAGGTGCACCTGACAAGGACTCGGCTCCACCCTCATGCCCAAGTTACCTGGCCAGTAACTTGGCATGAGCAACTTCTAGGCTGGTAACTATGACATCTATACAGAACCTGTGTGTGTGAGAATGAATGTGAAACTGAATGAAATGTTATAGCTATAACTGACTGCTTAGTATGATTCTTTTTGTATTCACAATAAATGTGACATTTTGTCTTATCCCCTTTAATAAGATCCTGCTGGTTTTTATTTTATTGGTATAACATAACAGATGGTAATTATCTCGTCAATTGACATTATTTGACTAGTCAATTGACCAGCTTGCCAAGTCTAATTTAGAATGAACTTAGGTTGCACAAGTTATTTCCTTCATATCTGGAACACTTAGTATAGGACATAGAGCTGGACTTTGCATAGGAGAGAGGAGGGGTCTCCACCCACAAGAGAAAGTCTATTTAAACCCCTGGGAGACCCCTCCATTTTGTCTTCAGTTGGCTCGAGAGATAGCCTCTCCACCCCCAAGCATACCTGAAAGAAACTGGAACAAAGGACAATAACCACAGGGGATGTGAGTGATTGCTGGACCCAGACTAGAAGGAGACTAGTCTGTAAAAGGAAGCTTACTGGGACTCCTCTGAGGGTGAGGTTTTATCTGTATTCATTTCTCTTACTGTATTAGGCATAGACTTGTGGGTTTTATTTTATTTTACTTGGTAATTTACTTTGTTCTGTCTGCTATTACTTGGAACCAGTTAAATCCTACTTTCGATATTTAATAAAATCACTTTTTACTTATAAGTTAACCCAGAGTATGTATTAATACCTGGGCGGGGGGGGGGAGACAAACAGCTGTGCATATCACTCTATCAGTGTTATAGAGGGCGAACTATTTATGAGTTTACCCTGTATACATTTTATACAGGGTAAAATGGATTTATTTGGGGTTTGGAACCCATTGGGAGTTGGGCATCTGAGTGTTAAAGACAGGAACATTTCTTAAGCTGCTTTCAGTTAAGCTTGAGTTTATGGGACGTGGATCAGACCTGGGTCTGTGTTTGTGGCTGGCAAGCATGTCTGGCACAACCAGGAAGGGCTGTGGAGTCCCAAGCTGGCAGGGAAGGCAGGGGCAGAAGTCATCTGGGCACATCAGTTGGCAGCCCCAGGGGGGTTTCTATGATCCAACCCATCACACATTCCTTATGGAATTTAATAGAAATGAAAACTAAAGGGCTACAGAAATTAAGTGGGCTTGGATGGAGTTTACTCGCTAAATCTACTGATAGTAATAGGGAATGATATTTCTGCTATATATTAAATTCCATATAACTTTACCAAAAGGGTTAGCTGGAAGCTCAAATCAACGTGAAAGGGAATCTAAACATCTGGACTGGATGTTCAAAAAGAACAATGAAATGGACTTACATATTTGGAGATGAAAAACTTCAGACCACAGATAGCTTAATGTGGCAATAGCGGCATAGCATGCACATAGTCTGGAAAGCAAAAATGTGAGTTTCCTTAAATATCACATGAAATTAGGAAAATATAAGCAGGCAACTGCATTTAAGTCCAAATATCATTGAAGTCTTCTCTAATAGAGATTCCACTGGGGAAGACAAAATAGCAGCACCTGAAGTAGCAAGTATCAGGATGTGTATTACCACCATAGCTGCTTGTGAATGGATTGTGCAAACAAAATGTAGGACGATTACAATAATCAGTAAGAAAAAAAACACTGCCAAGATGGTCTTGGGAAAGCTAAAGAACAATGAACCACTTTCAATGATTATTCAATTAAGTCTTATTATTATTACAAATGAGGTCAAATAAAGGACATGTAAAGTGGTTACCTTTAATGGTAAGATTCTTTTCAAAATACAATGGAAAAAATGAAGGATTTCTTAATTGCTACAGTGATGTAGATGAAAATTCAGATGCATTTTTTTCCGAAAGATTTAATAAAAAGTGTAAGCAAGATCTTTCAAAAGCTGCTACAGTCCACGAGAGAACTACAGAAAGCCTCGTTTTGTCTTCACTGCTTTGAAAACTATCCAGCCATACCTTCTGCAAACTAAGTGCAGATGTCATGTACTGCACAGTATAGCTAAGCACACATATAAGTTATCAACTATGATGCTGAAGGGTTAACAATGAAATGTTTTAATGAGTTTTCTACCTCAAAGAGGGTTTAAGAAGTGAATGCCTTGATTTTATAAAACAATAATACAGTAGCCTGCTGCCTAAAAGTAATATCCAATGACTGCCCTTTATTCCAGACAGTGATTAACTTCTGAAGAACAGCTGTCAAGGGGGTTTTAACCCCCCTCCCCTTGTGTGTTTTAACACAACCCCCAAAAAATAAATGTACCCTTAGAACTGGAATTTCATCTTGGACTATAGACATATTGCTGATAACAATTACCTCTTTTTCTGAGTTTATAATGCTTTTCTTACACTGTTACATACGTCTAGCAATCATATAAATGAAAATGCTTGAAAGTGAAGCCATGCATGCTACTGAAGTGTATGACAAGATGCAAAGGTTAAGAATGAGTCTGACGTCCCAATTGGATTACATATATTTTGGTTTTCAAGCTCTCCAGAATGTAACACTGCTGGTTTCTGACTAGAAAGCCAGTGTCTCTAAAACAACTGAAGTCTGTGAAAGGAGTCTACAAATACTTGGAAAAATTGTTTCCATTAGAGACCATAATTCTCAAGTTCTTTTCAGTTCTTGGACTACAAAGGTCCATGGCATTTGAAGAAATGATGTAAGCAGCAGAGGCAGCCAAAAATGCAGCTCAGTGGGGAAGAGTTGATGGAACATGTCCTATCGATGGTGAGACTGGGAGTATTTTATAGAACCTGAGGAAACATCAGAGGAACAGGATGGAAACGGAGCTTGTGAAATTACAACTCTGTGTTCCAGGAAGATACAAAATAGCCAGTTCCTGATCTCTACAATTTCCTTAAAACAAAAACTCCTCAGAGAAGCCAAAACTTAAAAAGTACTCCTTCTCTAAGAACATGAAGAGAGCTTAAACCTGTTCCTTAATTATTTAAATTTCTGTTCTAATGAAACTGAATGCAGCCTGAATTTCAAAAAAGCTAAAACTTAAAATGTTTAAAATTTACCTGTGAAATTTTGACTTTATTTGTGACATAGTATTTGTGATTTATATTTATTTGTCTAAAGGTGGCTCAAATTCTAGGAGTTTTAGCTGACTCATTGTCTGAATCAGGCAACCAGGCCGGGGAGGCCAAAAGTCTCCCAAAGTCTTGAAACTGTGCAGGGAATATTGTGGATTAGTTCGTGTTAACAATGAGGTTAAACCAATGTAACTTTTCTGGGAATCAGCCAATGGCACAGTTACATTTAACATCATACTGTTATGTTGTTCTGAATGTACAGAAGTCAGATCTTGAAAGAATGCTTATCATCAGCTGTGACATGCTTCATTTTAGATGGTGAGCATATTACAACTTGGTTGCCTGTCTTAATCTCTATCAGTTTTATTTTTTTAGGTGTAAAACCTAAAAAACCTAGTTATACTCAAACAAGCAAACAAACATTGCCTTGCACCAAAGTATTTTTTTTATTATAATTTAGAACCAGGGACAGAGGAGTCACTGCATTTTCCCTTTAACATGAAGACTACTTGCTTTTATCATGTTTTCAATAAAGATACAGACAGTGTACTATTATCTTTATAATTGTTTGGCATTTTCCTTAAATAAAATATCCATTAGAGTATGGATTTTAATCTTCAACTTTTGGCCACTCAGGAGTTTTTGGATTTCTGTGGCCCTCCCTTTCATCTAACTCTCTATTTCTAAGATTTGGGGATACAATGTTGGGGGAAAGGGAAGTAACTCAAATCTAAAAGAGGGATATGGATTTCAATTTATATATGGATTATGTTCACATTGGTTATGTTGTTTATGTTGTTATGTATTTCAATATAGAGTTTTAATAAATAGTAGGTCATTCATTTTTAAGAACTTTATCTGATGAATTATTATTTATAATGCTGTGAAAAGTAACTAACCTAAGCTATAACCACTATTGTCATGAACTGAAACACAATTGTATAACAAAGGAAAATCCACAGTTTCTTCTCACCCTCAATAAGAAATTAATATACATACTGCAAATAGTATACAGTTATCAAGAGTTGACATGAACACCAGAGTTCCATTTTCATATTATTTCATTCCCACTCCCACCCCATTTATGCAATGCAACATTGTGAGGACAACCCATGTATGCAAATAAAGGTCTAATTCTTATTTACCACTTCTATCTAGAATTTTGTATTTAAATATTGAAAAGGAAGGCAAGTATGTCCATCATTCAGTCTAGGGGAGTTAAGACACTTATACATGACTACTCTGTGGATATTTTTTATGGTTATTCATGTAAGTGCAACATTGACATAATCACTTGATCCCTTCAGTTGACTAGCTGCCTGAATTTTTCAAAACCATAAAACAAAGTTGAGGAAAAACTTTAGCACAAGACTTCATGATCTTTGATTCCTTTATTATTATTCATCAAATATCATGTATCTCTAGCAAGTTCTTAGTCTGTTTTCCCCACAATAGCACCAACTAAAATTTTCAAGTATCTTGTTAAATATTAAGTTTGTATAAGGCTGGCCCTACATAAAAAATTGTGCATTCCCTAAGTATTTTAGGATCACTTTAATATTAAGTATGCTGCTATCGCCACTATTAAAAAACAAATTTGCTTTTTAATAATCTTTAAAGAAATTAATTCTGCACAGTGTTCTGACATTTTATCTTCTGCGGCCTTTATATTATGCCAACCTATGATATTAATGATCGTGTGAGCTTCTCTATTAAACAATAGTTCCTGAAAGTCATTTTAAAAAATGAATCCAGGAAAGTCTGAAAAGTAAAAAATGTTCAGTGAATCTCTGAGAAACAGCACAAAGGAAATCTAAGGAGGCACTACTGTAAGCTTATTCTCTTGAGGCATAAAGGAAGAGATTATATCTTATTCCAGAGGACAGTCACATTGTTATCACAGCACTGTCAACAGAAAGATCATCCATATTTTATGCTCTCCATAATCAAACATTTATCTTTTTTTAATGTATTTGGTCATTCTTTCATGCGTGTACATTCTCAAGGGAAAAAATTTATACTTGAAATTCAATTTCTTTTTAATTAGAAGAAAGCATCATTCATTCATAAGACAAATGAAAAGTAAGTATTTTAATGCAGCCACCAGTGCAGTAATTTATTAATGGAGGAAAGAGAGTTGCTCCATAATGTTAGGGCCTAATTCTGCAACCATTTTGTAACCATGGCCAGTCCTGCGTGTCAGACTATTATTAGACCTTTACTCATCAATAGCTCTCATCACAAGAGTAGACCCATTGAAAGCATTCTGACTAGTCACTTTTTTTTTCCAAAATCCAATGATGAGAAATGAAAAAGAACTTTATGTGTTGCCTTTTTCAAAATGGCATCCTGAAAAAAAAAATCAGGAATATGTGCTCTCGGTTTTAACTGAGCCCACAGCTTTGGCAAATGCCACTAATTTGGTACCAGTCAGAGAAAAGTACTAAGAACTGCCAGGAAAGCTCAATTCTTTTCTCTTCCCCTCATTTGTTTGCCTCTTAATTTATTTCTTATGGCAATATCTCAGGCCCAAGATAGGGAAGAATCAGCCCTGGGATTGAGAGAGTTTTGCTATACATAAAAATTGCACAGATTTAAAATCTGCTATTTTGTGGCCCTGCACGGCTAGAAGTAGAACCTCTATGGCATTTGAAAATGGAAATTCCCAGCTTTCCAAATACACAGCGATCACTTGATTCTACCACCAGAAGGGCTTTAAATATTAGATTTTAAAATCATTACATTTTTAAATACAGAAGAACAGTACAGCTGGACTTATCATAACTAAGGAACTTAGCTTAGAGGCAGTATACAAAAATAGTCCAAAACAAATGTTCAAAACTGTCTAAAGCACACTTAAAACAGTTTTTCTGCACTGTATGTGGCATATTTATCTATACACTTATTTAACTCTATCTGTGTGAAGCACTCAGATATTGCAAAGATTAATAAATATATTCTACCATATGCCATAGGGAAGTATTATCCACCCCATTTTAGTGATGAGCAAAAAGACATAGAAAAACTAAGTGACATGTCCAAGTTAACACAGGATGTCTGTAGCAGAGCCAGGATTAAACCCTTATCTCGCAAAACCTAGGCCAGTCCCCTTAACCACATCCTTTCATAAACAGAACCCCTGGTGGCATGATATCAAGATTTTAATCAAAGTTTTACATTTGAAATTATTTTTGGTTTTATAGCTTAAAAATAGTTGGAATAATGCTGTGTTCAAGTTATTTTGGAGGGGGGAATTGAAGAGAAAGGAAGGAGACAAAACTGCAGCATATTTTTTTTTTTAAATGCAAAATATAAGCCCCTTAAGAGCAGGGTTTGTAGCAGAAGTGCTGACACATTTTTAACTGGTGCTACTGTAATTTAGACTCTGTTCAGAGAGCTAGGCTCCTCTGAATAGAATATTTCTTTTCACAGGAATAAAGTAGCACAGTTCATTGTATCTACTAATCTTACTTGGCCGTCAAATGCAGCATGCATCTATCCTCTAAGTTGTAATTATTAACATTATAGATATTCAAGCCATCTGCAAAACACCTGGCTTCAGTAATATTCTATTACTGCCACAATGAGAATAAAGTGATAAATGTGGTCTGGTGATCTCTTCACATATGTATATTACTTAATGTGTATTATCAGCAAGGGGTGGGTGGAAAAAGAAAAGTAAGATTTAACAATTCTAGCACATGCACCATACATAACTAACATGGGTTTTTTATCTGTGCTTCTGGTTTTCTTTGGTCATTTAGATTTTGGGAGGAAAGATCGGTCAGAACACCCTTGGTGGAACTCTGAAAAGTAATGTAACCAAAACAAAAAAATCCCCACATATTCCAGTTATATAGTGCTTTTCATGTGTAGATCTCAAAGCATTTTACAAACAAGGACAGTATCATTATCCCCATTTTACAGATGGGAAACCTGAGGCACAGAAAAATGAAATCATTTGCCCAAAACCCAAAAGATTTGCGGTATGCTAGTGGCAGAAGCAAGGAATAGAAGCCAGATCCCATGAATCCCAGTCCAGCGCGCTATAAATAATACCGAATAAATATATTTGTTTCCTGAACAGCCAATCAGGATTTCCCAGCAACCTCTGAAATGTGTGTTCATAAATTTCAATAAGACTGTTTCAGAATACTGAAGTATCTTGACTGTTGATTGCTTGATTAAAAGGAAATAATTCACAATAATTAGACTGAGCTCGATACATAGACACGGATTTAATAAGCTAACAAATGCTCATGCTATATTCAGAAGAACACACTACCATCCACCATGAACATCTGAAGCCTGGTTCACATTTAGTCCCTTGTACACTGCCAGAGAAGTGTAAGAGGGCCTTCGTGTAAACCACACTTTAAGAATCCAATCCTGCAGATGCTGATGCGTGTGGAATCAACAGGACTACTCATGCGAGTAGTTACTCAAGTGTGTTAACATTTGCAGGAGTGGTCCCTATAGGACTCTCTCAGTCTGTTAACATGGCTAGAGGACAGTATGGCCCTGATCGTGCAAACACGCATGCACCTAATTAACTTTAAGCATGTGAGTAGTAGTACCATTCACTTCAAAACTGAGCAGCTATATAAGCATTTGTAGGATTGGTGCCTAGATGAGGTTATAATTTAAGCATGCATCAAAATCAAAAAGGTATAAACCACCAGAAGCCTAAGAAGAGTTTCATAGGCTACAATGCTGCTGCTTCAGCAACTGCAAAATCAATGCAACTTTTTAGATCAGCTTTTTGGTTGGTAAGCATTTTCCTATTTGCCTCTGCTAGTAAAGGATAAGAAAGTACAATCCTTCACAACTTTTTTATTTTGATGCAACCTGAATACTAATAGCACTGGCGAAAGATTTGACAGTTCCTCCAAAGGTTTAAGATGGCAATTTTTTCTAACTTTTACCATGCTTAAATATGTATTCATGAACTAATAATATCTGTCTTGGTGAGTATGCTATAACCTAACCACTACAAGAGTAAAGGCAGAATTAAAAGGCATACATAATGTTTTATAAAGAGCCTTGCAATACAAACATGTATTTTGACTACTACTGAGGTGCACTTTATTTTACATACAGCCCTGTATTTATTGCTGTTTGGATTTTCTACCAGGAAATGCTGAATAGCTGCATTTACACCTCTCAGTCAGTAGGCAAAGGTCACTTGTACTGGAAGAAAAGTTAAAAATATACTAAAAAGAAGCAGAGACAAAAGCATGGTATGATAAGTGTTTTCAACAAAACAGAAATTACAGATGAAAACCCCTGTTTTCCTACATATGCTTTACAGCTGTGACATATGACAAGCTAGAAGGTAGCAATAATTAATACTAGTTTTGGTTAGGATTTTCAGCATCCTAACATAAAAAATACACTCCTTGACAAACAAGATTTAAAGAAATTACTACACTTTAAATTCTAAGATACGATGCAGTCTTTAGCCTTTTTATAAACATTTGCACCTGTGACATGTTTATTATCAGTATCTCTATTTTGAGATTTATCCACTCACTATAGTTTATTGGGAATGTTGTATTAAACCAAATACAGAGATAAGCCAATTAAGCCATGGCTAAATGAACTTGAATGAGATCCATTTAAAATAATAGGCCTGAAATTGCATGGAAAAGCATCTTTCTTCAAATTTATACATTTTCATAATGTCTAGTACAATATCCTGAGGCATGTTTAATCAGAAAGTATAATGTTAATAATAATAGCAATAATAGTAATAATAGTACACTAAAATAATCCATTTTGCACTGTTCATAAGTGCAGACAGTAGGGTTATTATAAAAAATGCAAAACAAAACAAAAAGGTGGTTCATTTCTGGGTCCTTCCTGAAACTGACAAAGGCTCAATACACTGCAAATATCCTGCTTCCCGCTAAACAGAATGGAATTCCTTCTTCTGTTCAACAGTGAGGCTTCTAACCAATCAAGATCAGTATTGATTGGCTTCTAAATTCAGCTGGAAGATGGTGAATAACTTAAGAGCAGGACAGCAATAAAAGCAACCTAGGGTGCAAATAAATGGGGAAGGGCTTTGATAGGGAAGAGGAATATTGCTGGAAGAAACAAAATTAAAAGAATGTTTACATTGCTCTATTATAAGTTTAAGTATAGGGAGAAGCAAGAATAATCACTATGTTCTATTACATGTTACATCCAGGTACAATAATATGATTCAAGACGTGTCAAGTATGTCCTTAGAAATTATACCCTGTTAATAGAGGAAAAAATGCTTCAGTCTCATTAGTATTTATATAGTTTATAAAAGGGTTGCCACATTCAAAAATACCACAGAGTATTTATAGTGGAAGTTAGTGTTCCTAAAAATTTAAAATTGGCAAGGCATTTTCAAGGATATTAATCCTAAACATTCACAGAGCTAGGTTGTCTTTCTCAGCTGAGGGGGGGTGTAGCATGCCTCCCACCACTACCCTCCACTCCTTTGCTTGCCATGCCCATCTCTTGGGTCTGTGGATGGTGTGTGTAGCCCCTCCTCTCCAGATATTCTCCCTCCGTGGGAGAAAGTAGGGAATGGAGTCTTGCCCCTCATTGGAGAGAATAGCTGGCCAAGCACAGTGGGGGCAAGGACCTTTTCATTGACTGTAATGTTATTTTCTTTGCCCAACATGGGAGGAGTTGCAACTCTCTGGCCCAACCTATACCAAGAAAAAAGGTTATGCCTGAAAACATGTTTCAAAATAACCTATTTTCCTGGTCTAGACAGGGTCTCCAAGTCACCTATTCCATCCCAGGGCTGCTCATGGAACACAGAAGTTAAATTCCACCCCTTAACTCAGGCATGAGGCTAAAGGCCCAGTCTAGCCCACAATGCACACAATAATGGATATAAATGATGAGACATTATCTATACTGATTTGTAAAAAACCCAAAAACTTAACAAATTAAAGATCGTAGTCAGAGCCTACATGGAAAGGTCTGGCTGTCATGTTTAGATTCACATCCAAGAAAAGAAAACATGTAGATCTATGGACATCACTGAGAAATCATTTTAGATTTCCTTTCGAATATGCAAATACAATATTTCCAATAATATACAATAAAATAATTAGAAAATAAAGAAAGGCAGATAGACCATTTCAACCTATTAAATGTAAAAAATTGATAGCCTCTGTTGCAAAGATATGTTTCTCTAGCCAAAACAGTCTATAATCACTACGGATCACGTCTGGTCATCAATTGTTAGTGAAAACTGTTGTTATAAACTTTCTTACTGAAATTAGCTCTTGTTAATTGTAAAAGATCACCATTCTGCTTGGGTTAAAGAAACAGGACAAATCAGAATAGACAGCATTGCCGTAATGTTGACATTTTCTATCCATTCAAAGTAGTATGATTTACAAAACTAAAACAAAGTAAATCAAAACTACACCCAGCAAACCCTACTGAATTCAGGTGTATAACTGCCATATGATTCTAGGGGGAGCTGATAGTGATTGCTATATTTAGGTTTCCTAACGATTTCCATTACGAAGGATTATCACCTTTTTGGGATAAATTTTCTTGTTTGCGGTAGTTCTTTGAAATGTTTATGGTGGGGAGGGGACCCTTGAGCTACAGAAGTGGCTTTTATTCATCTCTTGAAATTCCATTAAGATGTAGATGACAAACTGTTAAAATCTGCCATTTCCCTTCACTCACATTTGTGCCTCAGGAAAAATATTGGCATCTGTCCAAAATAATAACTAAACAAACATTGTAAGATCTGGGCCCACGCTGCCACCAAAGTATGAGAAGTAGATAATGTACTGGGAATGCCTGAGCAGCAGAGGAAAGAACTGGAACAGGCCAGGTTCTTCCCCTTTTAAACCACACCTCTTTGACCCAAAACATGGCTTCAACATTCCATCTTTCCCTCTCTGGGGGCAGCACTGGGCAGGTGCTTCCCAACTCCAGGGTGGGGGGCAAGCCAGGTTAGACTCCTCCCAACTATCCAGCACATAGGCTCAACAGCCCTTCCTGCCAGAGCTACAAATATTCCCTAAACATAGCCTTTAAGGCCTTTTGTCAAGGTTATGTCTACACTGCCTTGCAGTTCAGTGTAGGGGGTGGTGAATAGCAGTGTGCACCTCCGTGTGGACACCGTGGGCGTGAACTAAATGGTCTCTAGTTTGCTTTAATGTAGTTCTGTTTGAAAAAGGACTATATTAACGTAAACTAGGAACCTTTTAATTCACACCCACAGCATCCACATAGGGGAGTTACTACACAGCACTTTGGTGTGCACTGCTATTCTCACCCCTATAGTCCACAATGCAGGGCAGTGTAGACAAGCCCAAAATGTCCATGGAGTTGGGAATAGGAAGAGCCAACTGGATGTTGATGTTTGTGAAGTCCCTTCCTTGTGCTTAATTTTATTGGCATTTATTTATAAATATAGCTGATTATAAGCTATAACACTCGGATTTCACTTATCTGAACTTGTCACTATGACTGTTCCTTAAATATTAGCACTTACCTGTTGTTGGTATTTAATTAGCTCTTACTCAAAGAGATTTTTCAGAGAGGTGAATGTGCAAATAGTAATTACTTGTTTATTAAACAAAGTTATGAATGGCATAATGCATTTCTTTATGACAATATGCACAATAAATATTTTAGAGAACGTTCATAATCTAGCAGTTCTGGTGCAGGGCTGGGAAACGCTGGAAGAAATATGCTACTGATTTCCCCTCCTGATTCAATTCTGCATTAATTTCTGATGAGAGCTTATATCTTTCCCATTGTTTCTTCTTCAGTGTAAGGCCTAGAGTTTCTCTGCTTGGGGTGTTTTCTTTTTCCCTCTAACTTCCCCTATGAAACATCTCACTGTGAACTTTTTTCTTGTATGTCACACTCTATCATGACCTCGACGTGGGTGGCCTGACCTAGTAGTCAGAGCAGGACTCAGGCTGGGTCAGGGGGTCAGAGTAAGAGACGGGTCAGACCAAAAGTCAGGCATCAGGAGGCAGGCAAGGTCAGGCACCAGTTTCAGACAGCAAACAGAGAGCAAGGTTGAGGACAAACCAGGGTCGGAAGCCATCTAGGGTCTATCGACATAGTCTATAAGGTGCCACAGGACTCTAACAGAGGTATTGGAGCATAAGCTTTCGTGGGTGAATACCCACTTCGTCGGATGCAAGCAATGGAAATGTCCAGGGGCAGATATAAATGTGCAGGGAAGAGTCAGGCTAGAGATAACGAGGTTAGCTCAATCAGGGAGGGTGAGGCCCTCTCCTAGCAGTTGAGGTGTGGACACCAAGGGAGGAGAAACTGCTTTTGTAGTTGGCTAGCCATTCATAGTCTTTGTTTAATCCTGAGCTGATGGTGTCAAATTTGCAAATGAACTGAAGCTCTAGTAGAAACTACAAAAGCAGTTTCTCCTCCCTTGGTGTTCACACCTCAACTGCTAGAAGAGGGCCTCACCCTCCCTGATTGAGCTAACCTCGTTATCTCTAGCCTGACTCTTCCCTGGACATTTATATCTGCCCCTGGACATTTCCACTGCTTGCATCGGATGAAGTGGGTATTCACCCACGAAAGCTTATGCTCCAATACCTGTTAGTCTATAAGGTGCCATAGGACCCTTTGTCGCTTCTACAGATCCAGACTAACATGGCTACCCCTCTGATACTAGAGTCTATCGTTAGCAGGGTCTGAGAGGGGCTGCCACTCAGGCCCTGTGGGGGGTGATACTCTGCAGAAAGGCCGAGGATAACATGGGTACCAAAACTGAACTAGCCAATACATGTAGAGTTAGTTCCTTCAGACCAGGACTAAGCTACAAAGGCACATCAGTGTGGGAGAATGTCGTCCATGCCACAATGCATACTACATCCTACTTGTGCGTCCATTCGCATGTAGGCTGTGGGTAAATAACTACAACAGAGTCCAGTATCATACTGGGTGTGAAATATGGTACTTACAATTGTAATGTACATTTTATTATATTTCAGAAGAGCTTATTACCCTTCCCCTCTGTGTTTATTTTTGGGGAGTTTATTACTTCTCTGAGTAAATTTACTGCTCATCAAAGGGACAAAGGAATCACAGCATGTTTGAAGTATTAAAATATTGCTGTACAGATGTAGACTACACAGTACTTTCAAGCCTTCTACTGGTCTTCAGCATTATTTTGTCGGAGAAATGTACTCTATGAAAATGATAATCATTAAAATATATCAGCTTCAGAGTTTCATCTCAATTATGTGTTAATCATATTCAAAAGAGCTCCAAATAAATAGGTTGTTATTAAAATCCATTGTGTATGCTAATGAACAATTAAAGGCTATAAATGATTACCATCACAGGGACAGTCTTACTTCCTGTTTTAGAGGAAATGGGATTGGCTTATAAATGGCAATAGGACAAGGTAACAGAGCAGGCTAAATGCAATAAAATTTGATCTTCGTCTACCTGGGTACAAGTAAATAATGACAATGAATTTGATAGACTCATCCTTCCATAGTTCCTAGTGAACATTTGTCCACATCACAAAATCAGCATTACATCTGGCACTATTGGAAGCATCTCCTCAGAAGAGAACAGGTGTAGCTGGTCAGGAATAAGCTCCCCTGGCAAAGTACTGTTGGGAAGCTTACTCAGCATCTAGAATGACTGCACTCTGTCTGATTCTTGCCAGGTGCATCAGCCAGTCACTTGCATGAACGCCAACTATATACATTTATTCATATCCAATTGGGTGATGTTTTTCCTTGTTCAATCATACAAGTCAACATATCCTCATGCTCTTCTAGAAACAATTTAACAGCAGCAGAGGAGAGAAAGATCATTTTCAGGTATATTGCACGTAACCTGCAAGGACTCCTTCAACCCATACACACTTCCTTTCAGAATATTTTCCTATACTCTATTTCTCCTTCATCAATGCAAAATATAGAATGATCATAAAGGACCAGATCCAAAAGATGCATTATGATACATCTTTATCCTGTTCATCATACTTCCTACAAGACCCTCCTTGGTAAAAATACGAAAGGAAAATAAGATGAATTAACTGTAGGTATACCCTAATCCTGAGTGGCTGGACTCCCAAAGTGTTTTCACTTCTTGTATGACTGCAGTGTACAAAGTATGGTTCATAAGTCAAAGAAATATATAGCTTGCTTTGCTACAAATACATAGCAGAGCCTTCTGAGGCATATTTGCTTTACAGCTAAATAAAAAAAAGGAGGCATGATGATTTATCATCTGTGAGGGAACCACTCAAATAAGAATTGTCAAAGTATTAGTTAAAAATCCATATATAAAAAAAAACGGTGCAAGAAAGAGAAAGAACATAGATAGCACACAAAGCTGCCAGATTTACGAAAATACATCCCATGGGTGGTGTAACTCACTCATGGAAAAGTCTTTCACAAGAAGTTTGGGAAATCTGAAATGCCACCCATTACAGTGGCTATTTTGTTGTTGTTGTTGTTTAAAACTACTATGGCTTTTTAAATGAAATGGCAACCTGGGTTCCATTATAAGCCCTATTTCTAATATCTATAACTTTGCCAAGGAAAATTAGTTTGACATGAAAATTAGTTAGGTCGAGTTTTAGAAAATTACCCTGACTCGAAATTTCAACCAGTGCTTAATATTTTATCTATCAGGTGTGCTGTGAGGCTGAAAAGGAGGAAACTGGAAATCCTGCAGCACTCATAGATTCTGTAGCACATGGTGAGCAGGGGAAATCTGAAAATTGTGTGCAAAGCTCATGAGCTCCATAGAACGGGAAGAAATGGGGGAATCAGGGAAACTTGTAGAGTTCCTAAACTCCATATATTAAAACAAGGATAACAGAGAAAAAGATCATGAAGATTGCTCCCTAATTTTAGTTAAAAAGAGACCCATCAAGACCCATCAACTGTGATGAGTCTCCCCTGCTGGAACATTAGGCTATCTGCTCATAAGGCCACTGACTTTGAAGGGACTCTCTCCATAGAAACGGCGTGGGGGGGGGGGGGGTGGAGGGAGGTGGAGGTGGGTGGTTATTGCTAGAAGAGTTCTAGTTTCTCTGTATCACCAACTGACTCTTGAGGTGGTAGAGAATGCTTTTTAAGCCAAGGAAATAAATTCATGGTCAGAAACACAAGACTCGGCTGGAGAGGGTGGACGCAGGCAGTAGCAGATTAGCCACTTGGCCAACAGGCCCATGCCCAGGGGCATGGGCCAACTGGAGCCCCCTTGGAAAAATGGGGACCCCCCACACCCCGACTCACCCGCCAGCGCTCCTGCCAGAGAGCGGGAGAAGCCTCTTGCCCTGACCCCGCTCCCCGGCAGGTGTGCCAGCCAAGCAGGGGAAGCCTCCGTGCCTCAATCCAGTTCCTTGACCCAGCTCCCCGGCACGGACTGCAGGCAGAAGGGATGGGGAGGGGCCTCCCACCTGCTCTGGCCCAGGGCCCCACAGACCCCTAATCAGCCTCTAGAAGCAGGGACCTTACTGCCCTACAGACTTGGATCGAACCCAGAGGCTCAGTAATGAAGAGATCAGAGTAAGGAGGACTACATCCAAGAGTTGTTTTCCACAGAGCCATAGCTCTCTGTGCTTTCTAAGAGTAAAATGTGTGCGTGTTTAAGACATTTTCTTCCTAAACTAGTGTTTCCTTGCTTTACTGCCATGTCCCTGAAGGGGTTAACTAGAAACTAAAGCTCCCATTGCCAGGTGGTCTCTGCGAGACAATTTGTGTAAGGAACAGGGAGCTTGAGAGGACTGAGACACTGGTTCCATGGCCGGGGCAGCTGGACTGCAGGGGCCCACTGCCCAAGACAGATGTCAGACATGGGGTCTGCACCTGGGGAGTGTGTGAATGACCGAGAGCTAGTACAGTAATCAGTCACCACCCAGAACAAGGGAGCTTAATAGCATGTTTCAGTGACTGAATCCCATCCATCAAGAGAGTGGGACTGGAGCTGCTCATGACAACACTGTGTAATAGTGTGATGAAGTTTAAAATCAAGATTTCACCTTATTTGCTCACACTTCATATGCAATGTGCATAATAAAAAACATGAATAAGACAGTGTGATTTTTTTTAAGTCTTCATAAGATACTAATAAAATAAAGACTTCCTGATGGAAAAGTACAGTAATTGATCAATTTAGAACAAGAATATTTGTGCGCTTCTTCTGCTGACCCACCTACACATATATATACACATTACTTGTCAAAACCAAGTATATTTGGCTCTTGGCTACACTACCACTTTTAAACCATTTTATGGAACATGATTTAAGACGTTCAAATGTTTTGTGTCCACAATTCACATTTCCAAAACCATTTTTCCACTGTCTTAAAAGACCATGTTCAAACATTGCAAGGGAATGTAATCTAAAGAAGACTTATTCTATGAGTACTTTAGTTGTAAAGGTGGCGAGCTGGTCCGCCACAGAAATCCCAGTGTTACCAAATCTCATGATTTTATGGTGAGTCTTACAATATTAGGTGCTTTTCTTAAAGCCCCAACTCCTAGAAACTTTTGATTATGGGAGAATATTAGTTTTCAGTTAAAAAAAAGTTTCTTGCCTTTACTGTTTTGAAGAAAAACCTGAAAAGGTGGCTCAAATGCACCTTAGAAGGCTCAGAAATCAGAATTCATATCAATATCTTTTTTAAAAATCTCATGATTTTTAAGCCAATTTTGTGATTTTGGGGAGACTTGACTCATTATTTTTGAATGTGTGTGTTTGGCAACACTGCTGTCCCATGATTCCAAGTATGGCATCAATAGTTTAAGTATATGTAGAGAGACTAACTCCAAGTGAGAAGTAAATATAAAAGATTTTATATCACGATGCATATGAAGAAAACAGCAATTCTGGGAAAATCTTTTGGAAAAGTGTACACTAAAATAGCTAAAACTAGAGCTACTTGGTCAGGTGGGGAATAAACTGATGAATGATGTGACAGTACCTTACCTCTTCCATAATTGTGTGCATTCTAAAGTACATATAAATATATCACCAACCAGTTCTGAAAATGACTTGACTTGAAATTAAGCAGTTAAAGCCAGATTAGTAAAACTATTTTTGAAAAATGTTTTAATCCGTGCTCCTCCCACATAACTCCCTCAAATTAATTTAAATATTTAAAATCTTTTAAGAAGTCTTGAATATTATAACAAGGCCTTATTGTAGAAGAAATTGTCAGTGATCTTCACTCTGGCCAAATGACTGAAGCAAACAAGGCCAAGATTTTCCAACCTTCCCAGTGTGGATGCATCTGTACAGGTTCTAACTGTGTCCACACTAGTTGTACAAGTATAAATATCACCTCTGATATAAATACTGTCTGTAGACTGGGCCCTATGCAGACAAACTGAAAGCTACTGGTTTCTCAGTACCTTTTTAATTTTTTATTTGTGGGGAGATGGGTGTGTGCGGGGTGGGGGTGGGGCGAGAGAAACAGGCCACTTTTGCAAGTGCTTCAGTAAAAATTTTAGGAGCCTAACTTTAGGCACCTATTTTTGGGAGTATTGGTCCAAAATTCTAGCAGAAGATCAAATCCACTCTAATAAAATCCAGTGATGCAGAGGGCCCGTAGCTGTGGTACCAAGTCCGAGGCTTCCTCGTCAAAGCAGTCTGTGGGGTAGAAGGCAGAATTGAAGGCCAACTGTGCAGAAATCTGAAAGAAATCTTCTTGTGAAAGAAGCATATTAGGACCACTGGGCCTATGTCAGCCATTAAAAGCATCAAATTGGCATAACCTCTGTGCACCTCAGGGGAGGAAGGAGAAGGAATTCCTCACCTCTTTCTCATGGTCATCTGGTACTGGGATGTGGCTTTGGCCCACAAAGCACAACTTAGTCTCTGACCTGGTTATCCCCGGATGAATATGTAATTGAGCAGCACTTAAGCGGACTACTATATTTTTCAGTACCGACAAGTTAATATTAGAGATGCGTACAAAGAAAAAAATCCAAATCTCAACACCACTATACTTCAGATTTTCAAAACCCTGATCTGAATTTGGTATCTTAAAATCCATCTCTAGTTAAATTGTTCTCCCCCCTCCCACAGAAATTTGACTCTTGCTCTAATTTTTGCATCACATCTCAATGCTAACAAAAAGAACTCTCTCTGTGTGATAATGGTAATGTTTTTATCTCTCTATGGAAAAAATATCTTTATAAATTTAAAATTATGAATTTACGTGACTCAATTTTGCATTATTTTTATGAGTCAACAGTAATTGTAAACATTTTGATCCTACAGAGGAATTTATATAGAGAGGACAATTTACATATACTAATTTGGCAAAAACTGCTTTCTAAATAACAGTGTTTTAACACAGGCCATATTCCATTTTTCCATTAGTGCTTTTTTGACAGTTGAAAATAGATACAAGTTGTAATTTTCTTGTATCCATTTCCTACTTTACTAGTGCCCAGCAAAATCATTCAAACAGCATGACAGATAAAAGGCAATAATGAAAAGTGTTCTCAATCTTTTGAGAGCTATATAATGTGCATGGACTACAAACAGTAGTTAGGGAATCAAAAAGAAAACAACCCCAAATCCTCCTGGTGCCTAATAAGACAGCCCCTAAATACATTTGAGTATCCAGCAATGAAAATGTTATGTAAAACTATGTGCATTGATCCAGTAATCCCCAAAGCTCCTAAACCTCCTTTAATTTACCTGAACAGAGCACTGCTTTGAGAAAAATCCTTCCAGAACCTGCCAAAAATCTGACTGCAGGGAACAGCATATTTTTTGTAGTCATAAAAGCAGAACAACAACAAAAAGATGTCAAATACCTGGCCAATGGCAGCTGAAGCTATCATGTCTTTCATGCAAATAATAATAGGCAATGTGAAAATTACTGGTAAAGCAGACAATGAATTTCAAGGCAAAAAGAAAGCTGATTACAGCAGTAACCAAAACATCCATAATATTTTCAGGAATAACAAACTGTACAATCCAATGGACTACAAGTATATGAAACAGAAAATTAACCAGAATATTTGCCTCCAGCATATGTGTCTTTGATTGTGCCCGATTAAGTTTATGGTCATACTAGAAGACCATAAAAGACAGTGGATTATTTTAAATTTAAAGCTTTTATATTATAAATTTAGAGCTCAATTCTCCGTTTTTGCTTATCCAAAATTCCTATTTATTTCAAGTAAATGCAAGATAGGGCCTTCAGAATTTTTGTTTTTATGGGTTTTTCACCATTAGTATTCATATATACTATCCGCTTCCCATGATTCTGTGATACAGGTTTCATAAAACAGAGAGTGTGATGTAAATTGAAAACAAGTAACAGTTTTACTCTTCCAAACATACATGTTTCATATTTATCAACTGAACACACAGAAAGGATTCAAACCAATGAGCAGTGTGAAATGTTCTTCTATGTAACTCAAT
The DNA here is from genome assembly GCA_033296515.1 of Macrochelys suwanniensis. Lineage (NCBI taxonomy): Eukaryota > Metazoa > Chordata > Testudines > Chelydridae > Macrochelys > Macrochelys suwanniensis. Next base: position 29,660,992 of record CM065780.1, on the reverse strand, counting down.
ATTTTCTGGAACTAGCAACTGTGCACGGGCCATAAAAATTGCATCTTTGAACAGAAATTTTCATAGCTGATAAGTCTTGTTTAGCTTAAATTAGGAAATTCACATTCACATTAGGAAATTACCAAACAACAAATATTTTAAGACACCAGTTTAAACTCATTAAACATGTCCCCAGTGAAAACACACAGCAAATTTATAATATAGATTAAATTAAGTAGTTTGTCATCACCAATGATAAAATGACAATCTTACTGACTGACGAATTGCAGATATGGGCTCAGATATTTAAATACTGACTTTTTGACATGGTTTCACAAATTAAACCAAGCTACTAAGCCTTGATACTGAAGGATTTTCTGAATAAGAAAGACAACTGGTAAAAAACAATTATGCTGCATCTTCAAACTTTCAGCTATTTGGACATTTTAAAATTATTTTTCCACTTCCACATTTACAAATGAAGGTTCCTCATGGCTTCTCATGACTATTAGGCTAATCGTAGAGAATTTTTTTCATTTGTTTTGAAAGAAAAAAACAAAATCATGAATTATTTGTCCAGAAAGCACATTTGGCTTGTCTCCACTTACCGGGGGATTGACGCGTGACAATCAATCCACCGGGGGAAGATTTAGCGGGTCTAGTGAAGACCCGCTAAATCGACTGCCAATCGCTCTCCCGTCAACTTTGGTACTCCACTGGAACGAGAAGCATAAGTTAAGTCGACAGGAGAGTTTCTCCCATTGACCCAGCATGATGTAGACACCACAATAAGTCGACCTAAGGTATGTCGACTCCAGCTACGTTATTCACACAGCGGGAGTTGTGTAACTTAGGTTGACTTAGCCCCGTAGTGTAGACCTGCCCTTAATATACTGATTTCTATGCTAATTGTAAGTAGAAATTGGGTGGGAAGTGGGGAAGAAGTGGCAAAATGTTGAGACAACCAATCTTAATAGCATACCTTAATATGCATATGCATACCTTCATATTAATATGCAAACAAACTTAATTGCATACTTGATTGCATATTAGGTTCATATTAAGAAGGTTCACATTAAATAATGTGAAAACGTGAACTCCAAGCACACATTTTATTCATTGTAGCTATGAATGGACCCCAATTCAAGGTCCATTGATGTCAATGCAAGTTCTTTTATTGACTTCAGTTGGCCTTGGAGAGGGCATTTTATTAATAGACACTTATGGCTCCATGAAAAACTCTACTGGCTATATTTTGGCACCAGATACAAGGTGAACATTTCCTTCTCTGGAATTTTTTTTTTAACTAAATGAACATAAAATCATTTCACATTCACTTAAATAAAAATTTATGTATTCCCGTATTGGTAAATTCATGTGCATAGAGAATTCCAAGAATCTAGACAAGAGATATGGGCAGGAGGGGGAATTGAAGCAAATGGGTCAGAGAGTACAGGAAAATTGTAAGATTTTGCCCCAAGAAGGTTCAGGTTATTGGAGTATCTTCTAGTCTGAACATACAAGTTACAATACCAAATTATCCATTAGAAAATATTTTATGCTTCTCCAGGTGTTCTTCTGAAATATAAACATGGGATGCTATTTGGACCTCTCATTCAGAAATATCCTGTGAACACAAGTATTACAGTACTTATAATTAAATGGATGTATCCAGTTTTTAAATTATCATCTTGCATATATGATTTCCCAAACATATATCATATTTTTGTCTTAAGTATCTATTTGCAGGGGCGGCTCTAGGCACCAGCAAACCAAGCACATGCTTGGGGCAGCACATTTTCAGGGGAAGCATTCTGG